>JALPQI010006078.1:0-53529 GCA_025490895.1 Thaumatotibia leucotreta
GCTACAATATTGCAATTATACATTATAAATTTATAATTATACATTACAATATAGCATCTATTCATCAATAAATTAGGAACAGTAGGTAGTTCATAAAAAAGAATAAACATAATTATATTATAGCAATGATACATTATAACATTTTATTTCCGAGCAATCCCATATTTCTGGCCGAGGTATGTACTCGTATAGTACTTTTCTCAAACATGCCTAACAGCCGGCCTAGGCTTTCAAGATTTATATTAAATTCCATTAACAAACTTCCTTAGTCATACTTCGCAGCGCAGCCTATTATAAGGAACATAACAACAATATTTCATTGTATGTTTGAGAAAATTCAATAGTTCGATAGATAGGTATAGGCATTTAACAATAAATATTTTTATATGTAATATGTGTAATAAGTACGTACTTAGTAGTAATTCAATTATAGTTGGAAATTTCTAAGAATTAACTTTTTTGACAGTTATAGATTAAACCTTATTAATATGAGGGTAAGGCTAGCCGTTTTTCCGATAGTCTTAACGTCATATATAATTCTAATGTGTCATTAGTTAATTCTTAGAAATTTCCAACTATAAGTAGCACGTACACGCATTTTATGCGTGTGGCCGGTGTCAAATTAACCCTTATAGATAGGGCACCGGTCTCAAAAACGACCACCCCATAGCATTATCTTTATGTATATTTTTCTTGTACAGAATTTTTTGTACTGTGTAATGGCGTTGAGGCTTGAACCGACGATTTTTTCGAGTCGTTCCCGTTAAAGGGTTAGGTTAAAAGGGTATTAATATATAAATAAGCGCTTAAGGGTATTTTTGCCAGTAACTTGGCTCATGTTGGTGGGCTAAGATGATCCTGTATTTTATATTAATGAACATTTTCTAATCAATCACACAATCATCTCTCTCTCTCTCTCTCGCTCTCTCTCTCTTCAAACTTTTGCTTAGAACTCGGATTATTAAGGCCTAAGATTCGGAGCGGACAACCGCTTGCGGCCTTTGCAGACAAAATTCGAGCCGAATAATTGGCCATCCGGTTCGCTTATATTAAAGCAGTTAATTGAGACAGTAGTCTATCCCGTCTATCTAACAGATTTATATTGGATCTGGCAATGTTCTGGACCTCCCGCGGCTCTGTTTTGTAAGCCCCTGACTGTATAGCTATCTTGGGTGGCACCCGGTTGTCACCCCAAAGAAAGTAAAAAGCAAGGACAATAAAATTTGTATGATCCAGGACATGGATAAATTATTATTTATTATATTGAAAAAATAACAAAACGCAATAATTAATAAGAGAGAAAAAGAGTTGTTATACAATTAAAATTACTTCTTTCTTACTTTGGCAGCTGCAAACTCAGCAATAACTTCAAAAATTCATATATTGTTCGATGGCTAATATACCAAGCCGCGATTGGGCCATGGTTGCGTGGATATAGATTTTTTATTAATTTTAATTTACCGAGACTCGCACAGAGCACCCTCACTAAGCACTAAGCATGGGAGCGCTAGGCTCTGGCAGCTCGGCCTACGGCCTCGCTATGCGACGCTTTGGGCATTCGGTTCTACAGGGAGCTCGGCTTTCGGCCTTAGCTGGGCGCCTCTGAGGAAATTCCATACAATTTTTTTTTGTCCAAAAAATTCAAAAAAATATTTTTTGAATAGCTATTAAAAATCTCTATAAGATTTGTTAAAGCACCCCCCACCTATCTCTCTCCGTTGAAAAGTTACCATACTAACTTTTTTCTCAGAGGCAAATTCCATACAAATTTTTTTTTGTCCAAAAAATCCAAAAAAATATTTTTTGAAAAGCTATTGAGATGTTCTATGAGACTTGTTAAAGCACCCCCCATCTATCTCTCTCCATTCAAAAGTTCCCATACAAACTTTGAACGACCATATGGCGGCCATCTTGAATTTTAGAAAGTCCAAAACACTTTTTGTCCAATTAAAAGCCCAATATTATCCTACCGTGAAAATTTCAGAACCCTAAGAGCCCAACAACAGTTTCAAAATGAGCAAAAAAAATTGGTCCGATCCATGAATTTTCGTTTTTGTCCCGGGGCGCCGCCATCTTGAATTTTTTTCCAAATTTTTTTTTTGAATATTACTTTTGGGCCTCTCAAGTACATCTATGCAAAATTTTAGCGCGCTCGGGTCATTATTTCGAAAAATCCATACAAAATTTTTTTTGTGCAAAAAATCTAAAAAAAATTTTTTCGGAATTTGGAGAGCCCAAAAGTCACGCACAGCGATTTCCGAACCGATTGGATAAAAAAAATTTTTTGAAAAAAAGTAAAAAAAATTTTTTTGCTAAAATTTTTTGTCCATCTGATGGCTCTTGAAATACTGTACGACATTTGTTCGAGCACCCTCTACCTAACTCTCTCCGTTCAAAAGTTCCCATACAAAGTTTGAACACCCATACGGCGGCCATCTTGAATTCTAGAAAGTCCAAAGTACGTCTTGTCTAATCCAGAGCCCAACTGAATCATACTGTCAAAATTTCAAATCCCTAAACGCTCATCAACAGTTTCAAAATGGGCAAAAAAAATTGGCCCGATCCATGAATTTTGTTTTTGCCCCGGGGCGCCGCCATCTTGAATTTTTTCCCAAAAATTTTTTTAGAATATTACTCTCGAGCCCCCAAAGTGTGCCTATGCAAAATTTTAGCGCGCTCAGATCATTATTTCGAAAAATCCATACAAATTTTTTTTTGCGCAAAAAATCCAAAAAAAATTTTTTCATAATCTCGGGGACCCGACTATTACGCACAGCAATTTCTGGCCCGCTAGGATCATTTTGAAATTTTTGAAAAAAAAAAAAAAAGTTTTTTGCCAATTTTTTTTTCTCACCGGATAGGTCTCGGGGTCCTCTATGACATTTGGTCGAGCACCCCCCACCTATCTCCCCCCGTTTAAAAGTTGCCATACAAACTTTGACGGACCCTACGGCGGCCATCTTGGATTTTAAAATTACAAAAAAAATATTTTTCTACTCTAGGACCTCC
Organism: Thaumatotibia leucotreta; assembly: GCA_025490895.1. Lineage (NCBI taxonomy): Eukaryota > Metazoa > Arthropoda > Insecta > Lepidoptera > Tortricidae > Thaumatotibia > Thaumatotibia leucotreta. The sequence continues at coordinate 3,010 of JALPQI010006078.1, forward strand.
AGAGGTCCTGCCACAAAAAAATCAGGCTCGAAGGACCAACTTGAAAATCGGGTGCAAATTTTTTTTTACTTTTTTCCAAAAATTTTTGCGGCTTCAAAAACTGCCAGCAGTTCCCTATGACATTTGGTCAACCACCCCCCACCCAGGTCCTACCGTTTGGCCGGGCCGTCGATCGAAAAGACGGTCTTTCAAGGTAGACCCGGTTTCGGATTTTTCCTCCCTGTTTGGGATCAGACCCTACACGATGGTATACGACAATAGACCGTAGGTTCCACCCAGGGAGCCACAGAACCATGTCAACAACAATCAGTCGGGTTGCGGCTATATATAATACTAACTAGTTTTTTGCTCTGTGCGCGAGGCCCAAGGGCCTCGCGGGCCTCTCTTTTTGTCGACTGGAGGGGTGGGGTATTCGAGATATTTTTTTTATTTTCTTTAATTTTTTTATTATTGATTTTGTATTATTTTTTACTGTTATCGCAGTTGTTGGGCTTTTGAGCTGGACTCCTGCAGCTCGGCCTTCGGCCTCGCGAGCTGTCAGGCCTCTGAGGGACGCTTCGGGCCTTCGGCCCTACGCGGAGCTCGGCCTTCGGCCTTCGCAGGTTATCGAAACGAATCGTCGGGCCTACGGCCCTCCGATTCGTTTACATGTTACACTTTTTCATTGAGTAGCATGGATGCGTTGGACTCTGGCAGCTCGGCCTTCGGCCTCGCGAGCTGGCGCGCCTATGTTGGACGCTTCGGGCCTTCGGCCCTACGCGGAGCTCGGCCTTCGGCCTTCGCAGCTACGAAGCTTCGCCTTCGGGCCTTCGGCCCTCAGGCTCAGCTTATATAGTTACTCAGATTTTATTATACGTAGAAAGGCTTTATTTTCTCGCAGCTCGGCCTCCGGCCTCGCAGGCTACCGCGCCTCTATGGGACGCTCTGGGCCTTCGGCCCTACGCGGAGCTCGGCCTACGGCCTTCGCTGGGGTTCGAAACGAACCGTCGGGCCTGCGGCCCTCCGGTTCGCTTATTAAGACAGTTAGGAAGGGCAGTTTCACCGCGTGGGCTCGCCCGTCGGGCCTTCGGCCCTCCGGCTCGCGCGGAGAGCACCTCGATCGTGACGCTCCGGACCTTCGGCCCTACGCGGAGCTCGGCCTTCGGCCTTCGCGGGCTTGACGCCTCGCCATCGGGCCTTCGGCCCTCAGGCTCGGCTTATTAAGATACTGGGGTTGTTGAACGCTTGGTAGCTCGATTTGCTCGGAGCTCGGCCTTCGGCCTCGCTTTAAATTACTTGGAGGTGACGCGCTTGGGCCCTCGGGGTGAAGCTCCGGGCCTTCGGCCCTCCGCGAGGTCGGCCTTCGGCCTCCCACCCTGAAGCTCGCCCTTCGGGCTCGCTTAACATAGATTTATATTGTTTCTGGTAATGTTCCGGCCCTCCTGCAGCGAGGCCTTCGGCCTCGCCCAAAATTACTGGGGTTCGGGACCCCCATGGGCCCCGGGAGTGAAGCTCCGGGCCTTCGGCCCTCCGCGGGGTCGGCCTTCGGCCTCCCGGCCTGAAGCTCGCCCTTCGGGCTCGCTTAACTTACTTGGGATTTTGACTTTTTGTTCGGGGTCGCCGCCATCTTGGATTTTTTTCCGAATTTTTTTTCAGATTATCACTCCTGGGCTCAAATAATGCCCGCATGCCAAATTTCAGCGCGATCGGACCATTTTTTCGAAAAGTCCATACAAAATTTTTTTTGTGCAAAAAATCTGAAAAAATTTTTTTCGGAATCTGGAGAGCCCAAAAGTCACGCACAGCGATTTCCAACTCGATCGGATGAAAAAAAATTTTTCGAAAAAAAAAAAAAATTTTTTTTGCAAAAATTTTTTGCCCACCTGACAGCTCTCGGGGTTCTCTATGACATTTGGTCGAGCACCCCCCACCTATCTCCCCCCGTTTAAGAGTTCCCATACAAACTTTGACGGGCCCTACGGCGGCCATCTTGGATCCGAGAACCACAAAAACACTTTTTCTTTAATCGAGGACCCTCAGAGATTCTCCCACAAAAAAATCCGGCTCGAAGGACCAATTTGAAAATTTGGTGCAAATTTTTTTTTTTTTTTTGAAAAAATTTTTGCGGCTTTAAAAACTGTCAGCAGTTCCCTATGACATTTGGTCGAGCACCCCCCACCTAGGTCTCACCGTTTAGCCAGGCCGTCGAACATTTTTCGACCAGGGAGCAAATCCTAAAATGTCAGATTTTTCCCTAGGTCACCTGCGCGCCCTCTATACGACGGTTTATAACACTAACCCCTACCGTAACTCCTTCCGGGAGAACAATCATGTCATTCAGAAATGAGTGGTAATGCAGCTATATATATTATTAACTAGTTTTTTGCTCTGTGCGCGAGGCCCAAGGGCCTCGCGGGCCTCTCTTTTTGTCGACTGAGGTCGAGGCCGCGGAGATGTGTTTTTTATTTTCTTTAATTTTTTTATTATTGTTTTTGTATTATATTTTAGTTATGTCGCAGTTGTTGGGCTTTTGAGCTGGACTCCTGCAGCTCGGCCTTCGGCCTCGCGAGCTGTCAGGCCTCTGAGGGACGCTTCGGGCCTTCGGCCCTACGCGGAGCTCGGCCTTCGGCCTTCGCAGATTGTCGAAACGAATCGTCGGGCCTGCGGCCCTCCGATTCGTTTTCATGTTACACTTTTTCATTGAATAGCATGGATGCGTTGGACTCCTGCAGCTCGGCCTTCGGCCTCGCGAGCTGTCGCACCTCTGAGGGACGCTTCGGGCCTTCGGCCCTACGCGGAGCTCGGCCTTCGGCCTTCGCAGGTTATCGAAACGAATCGTCGGGCCTGCGGCCCTCCGATTCGTTTCCATGTTACACTTTTTCATTAAGTAGCATGGATGCGTTGGACTCTGGCAGCTCGGCCTTCGGCCTCGCGAGCTGGCGCGCCTGTGTTGGACGCTTCGGGCCTTCGGCCCTACGCGGAGCTCGGCCTTCGGCCTTCGCAGCTACGAAGCTTCGCCTTCGGGCCTTCGGCCCTCAGGCTCAGCTTATATAGTTACTCAGATTTTATTATACGTAGAAAAGCTTTAATTTCTCGCAGCTCGGCCTCCGGCCTCGCAGGCTACCGCGCCTCTATGGCACGCTCCGGGCCTTCGGCCCTACGCGGAGCTCGGCCTGCGGCCTTCGCAGGGATTCGAAGTGAACCGTCGGGCCTGCGGCCCTCCGGTTCGCTTATTAAGACAGTTAGGAAGGGCAGTTTCACCGCGTGGGCTCGCCCGTCGGGCCTTCGGCCCTACGCGGAGCTCGGCCTTCGGCCTTCGCGGGCTTGACGCCTCGCCATCGGGCCTTCGGCCCTCAGGCTCGGCTTATAAAGATACTGGGGTTGTTGAACGCTTGGTAGCTCGATTTGCTCGGAGCTCAGCCTTCGGCCTCGCTTTAAATTACTTGGAGGTGACGCGCTTGGGCCCTCGGGGTGAAGCTCCGGGCCTTCGGCCCTTCGCGGGGTCGGCCTTCGGCCTCCCACCCTGAAGCTCGCCCTTCGGGCTCGCTTAACATAGATTTATATTGGTTCTGGTAATGTTCCGGCCCTCCTGCAGCGAGGCCTTCGGCCTCGCCCAAAATTACTGGGGTTCGGGACCCCCATGGGCCCCGGGAGTGAAGCTCCGGGCCTTCGGCCCTCCGCGGGGTCGGCCTTCGGCCTCCCGGCCTGAAGCTCGCCCTTCGGGCTCGCTTAACTTACTTGGGATTTTGACTTTTTGTTCGGGGTCGCCGCCATCTTGGATTTTTTTAAAATTTTTTTTTCAGATTATTATTCCTGGGCCCAAATAATGCCCGCATGCTAAATTTCAGCGCGATCGGACCATTATTTCGAAAAATCCATACAAAATTTTTTTTGTGCAAAAAATCTGAAAAAATTTTTTTTGGAATCTGGAGAGCCCAAAAGTCACGCACAGCGATTTTCAGCTCGATCGGATAAAAAAAAATTTTTCGAAAAAAAAAAAAATTTTTTTTTGCAAAAATTTTTGCGGCTTCAAAAACTGTCAGCAGTTCCCTATGACATTTGGTCGAGCACCTCCCACCTAGGTCTCACCGTTTAGCCAGGCCGTTGAACATTTTTTGACCAGGAGGCGGTAGACCAAAATCCATATTTTTCTGGACCTACAATTTTGCTCTTCTATACAAATCACAAAAATTTTTTTGCATTTTCTTTACCGTTTAGAAATAAAACATCTATATGAGAAATCAGTCGGGATGCAGCTATATATAATATTAACTAGTTATTTTTTTGTGCGCGAGGCCCGAGGGCCTCGCGGCTGCTCTTTATCGGGGAGGCAAGAGGCCGAAAGACATGAGTTTTTAGTTACAGTTGTAAAAAGTTTTGCCTAGGGGTCGGAATCAGCGATGGGAAGGGAGGAGAGCGGTGGTGTGCCTGTTTATTGTTTACCCGACAGTTATTGAACATAATATTCATATGCCCAAATCTAAGTTGCCTGAATTTCAATTGCCCGAATGATTTGTTTACCATAACAATTGTATGACATACTTTAATTATCCAGGGGGTTACAGTAACTTAACCTACTTTCTGATAGGAGTTTCATTTTGTGGAAGGTCAAAGTTCTAACCTAATTTAACCTAAATTCTTATAGTAGTTTAATTTTCCAGGTGGTCACAGTTCTAACCTAACTTAACCTACTTTCTGATAGCAGTTTAATTTGCTAAGGGGTAACCTTACCTAACCTATTGTCAGACAGCAGTTTCATGTTTTGGAGGGTCACAGTTCTAACCTAACCTAACCTATTGTCTGACAGCAGTTTCATGTTGTGGAGGGTCGCAGTTCTAACCTAACCTAACCTATTGTCTGACAGCAGTTTCGTTTTGTTGGGGGGTCACAGTTCTAACCTAACCTAACCTATTGTCTGACAGCAGTTTCATGTTGTGGAAGGTCACAGTTCTAACCTTTTCTACTTCCTGATGACAGTTTAATGTTCTAAGGGGTCACAGTTCTAACCTAACCTAACTTACTTTCTGATAGCGCTTTCATTTTCTAGTTTTTTGCTCTGTGCGCGAGGCCCAAGGGCCTCGCGGGCCTCTCTTTTTGTCGACTGGAGAAGTGGGGTATTGGAGATATTTTTTTTATTTTTTTTAATTTTTTTATTATTGTTTTTGTATTAATTTTTACTTTTGTCGCAGTAATAGGGCTTGTGAGCTGGACTCCTGCAGCTCGGCCTTCGGCCTCGCGAGCTGTCACGCCTCTGAGGGACGCTTCGGGCCTTCGGCCCTACGCGGAGCTCGGCCTTCGGCCTTCGCAGTTTGTCGAAACGAATCGTCGGGCCTGCGGCCCTCCGATTCGTTTTCATGTTACACTTTTTCATTGAGTAGCATGGATGCGTTGGACTCCTGCAGCTCGGCCTTCGGCCTCGCGAGCTGGCGCGCCTGAGTTGGACGCTTCGGGCCTTCGGCCGTACGCGGAGCTCGGCCTTCGGCCTTCGCAGATTGTCGAAACGTTCGCAGTTTGTCGAAACGAATCGTCGGGCCTGCGGCCCTCCGATTCGTTTTCATGTTACACTTTTTCATTGAGTAGCATGGATGCCTTGGATTCCTGCAGCTCGGCCTTCGGCCTCGCGAGCTGGCGCGCCTGTGTTGGACGCTTCGGGCCTTCGGCCCTACGCGGAGCTCGGCCTTCGGCCTTCGCAGCTACGAAGCTTATATAGTTACACAGGTTTTATTATACGTAGAAAAGCTTTGTTTTCTCGCAGCTCGGCCTCCGGCCTCGCAGACTACCGCGCCTCTATGGGACGCTCCGGGCCTTCGGCCCTACGCGGAGCTCGGCCTGCGGCCTTCGCTGGGGTTCGAAGCGAACCGTCGGGCCTGCGGCCCTCCGGTTCGCTTATTAAGACAGTTAGAAAGGGCAGTTTCACCGCGTGGGCTCGCCCGTCGGGCCTTCGGCCCTCGGGCTCGCGCGGAAAGCACCTCGATCGTGACGCTCCGGGCCTTCGGCCCTACGCGGAGCTCGGCCTTCGGCCTTCGCGGGCTTGACGCCTCGCCATCGGGCCTTCGGCCCTCAGGCTCGGCTTATTAAGATACTGGGGTTGTTGAACGCTTGGTGGCTCGATTTGCTCGGAGCTCGGCCTTCGGCCTCGCTTTAAATTACTTGGAGGTGACGCGCTTGGGCCCTCGGGGTGAAGCTCCGGGCCTTCGGCCCTCCGCGAGGTCGGCCTTCGGCCTCCCACCCTGAAGCTCGCCCTTCGGGCTCGCTAAACATAGATTTATATTGGTTCTGGTAATGTTCCGGCCCTCCTGCAGCGAGGCCTTCGGCCTTGCCCAAAATTACTGGAGTTCGGGACCCCCTTGGGCCCCGGGAGTGAAGCTCCGGGCCTTCGGCCCTCCGCGGGGTCGGCCTTCGGCCTCCCGGCCTGAAGCTCGCCCTTCGGGCTCGCTTAACTTACTTGGGATTTTGACTTTTTGTTCGGGGTCGCCGCCATCTTGGATTTTTTTCCAAATTTTTTTTCAGATTATCACTCCTGGGCCCAAATAATGCCCGCATGCTAAATTTCAGCGCGATCGGACCATTATTTCGAAAAATCCATACAAAATTTTTTTTGTGCAAAAAATCTGAAAAAATTTTTTTTGGAATCTGGAGAGCCCAAAAGTCACGCACAGCGATTTCCAGCTCGATCGGATAAAAAAAAATTTTTCGAAAAAAAAAAAAAATTTTTTTTTGCAAAAATTTTTGCGGCTTCAAAAACTGTCAGCAGTTCCCTATGACATTTGGTCGAGCACCTCCCACCTAGGTCTCACCGTTTAGCCAGGCCGTTGAACATTTTTTGACCAGGAGGCGGTAGACCAAAATCCATATTTTTCTGGACCTACAATTTTGCTCTTCTATACAAATCACAAAAATTTTTTTGCATTTTCTTTACCGTTTAGAAATAAAACATCTATATGAGAAATCAGTCGGGATGCAGCTATATATAATATTAACTAGTTTTTTGCTCTGTGCGCGCGGCCCAAGGGCCTCGCGGGCCTCTCTTTTTGTCGACTGAGGTCGAGGCCGCGGAGATGTGTTTTTTATTTTCTTTAATTTTTTTATTATTGTTTTTGTATTATATTTTAGTTATGTCGCAGTTGTTGGGCTTTTGAGCTGGACTCCTGCAGCTCGGCCTGCGGCCTCGCGAGCTGTCAGGCCTCTGAGGGACGCTTCGGGCCTTCGGCCCTACGCGGAGCTCGGCCTTCGGCCTTCGCAGATTGTCGAAACGAATCGTCGGGCCTGCGGCCCTCCGATTCGTTTTCATGTTACACTTTTTCATTGAATAGCATGGATGCGTTGGACTCCTGCAGCTCGGCCTTCGGCCTCGCGAGCTGTCGCACCTCTGAGGGACGCTTCGGGCCTTCGGCCCTACGCGGAGCTCGGCCTTCGGCCTTCGCAGGTTATCGAAACGAATCGTCGGGCCTGCGGCCCTCCGATTCGTTTCCATGTTACACTTTTTCATTAAGTAGCATGGATGCGTTGGACTCTGGCAGCTCGGCCTTCGGCCTCGCGAGCTGGCGCGCCTGTGTTGGACGCTTCGGGCCTTCGGCCCTACGCGGAGCTCGGCCTTCGGCCTTCGCAGCTACGAAGCTTCGCCTTCGGGCCTTCGGCCCTCAGGCTCAGCTTATATAGTTACTCAGATTTTATTATACGTAGAAAAGCTTTAATTTCTCGCAGCTCGGCCTCCGGCCTCGCAGGCTACCGCGCCTCTATGGCACGCTCCGGGCCTTCGGCCCTACGCGGAGCTCGGCCTGCGGCCTTCGCAGGGATTCGAAGTGAACCGTCGGGCCTGCGGCCCTCCGGTTCGCTTATTAAGACAGTTAGGAAGGGCAGTTTCACCGCGTGGGCTCGCCCGTCGGGCCTTCGGCCCTACGCGGAGCTCGGCCTTCGGCCTTCGCGGGCTTGACGCCTCGCCATCGGGCCTTCGGCCCTCAGGCTCGGCTTATAAAGATACTGGGGTTGTTGAACGCTTGGTAGCTCGATTTGCTCGGAGCTCAGCCTTCGGCCTCGCTTTAAATTACTTGGAGGTGACGCGCTTGGGCCCTCGGGGTGAAGCTCCGGGCCTTCGGCCCTTCGCGGGGTCGGCCTTCGGCCTCCCACCCTGAAGCTCGCCCTTCGGGCTCGCTTAACATAGATTTATATTGGTTCTGGTAATGTTCCGGCCCTCCTGCAGCGAGGCCTTCGGCCTCGCCCAAAATTACTGGGGTTCGGGACCCCCATGGGCCCTGGGAGTGAAGCTCCGGGCCTTCGGCCCTCCGCGGGGTCGGCCTTCGGCCTCCCGGCCTGAAGCTCGCCCTTCGGGCTCGCTTAACTTACTTGGGATTTTGACTTTTTGTTCGGGGTCGCCGCCATCTTGGATTTTTTTAAAATTTTTTTTTCAGATTATTATTCCTGGGCCCAAATAATGCCCGCATGCTAAATTTCAGCGCGATCGGACCATTATTTCGAAAAATCCATACAAAATTTTTTTTGTGCAAAAAATCTGAAAAAATTTTTTTTGGAATCTGGAGAGCCCAAAAGTCACGCACAGCGATTTTCAGCTCGATCGGATAAAAAAAAATTTTTCGAAAAAAAAAAAAAATTTTTTTTTGCAAAAATTTTTGCGGCTTCAAAAACTGTCAGCAGTTCCCTATGACATTTGGTCGAGCACCTCCCACCTAGGTCTCACCGTTTAGCCAGGCCGTTGAACATTTTTTGACCAGGAGGCGGTAGACCAAAATCCATATTTTTCTGGACCTACAATTTTGCTCTTCTATACAAATCACAAAAATTTTTTTGCATTTTCTTTACCGTTTAGAAATAAAACATCTATATGAGAAATCAGTCGGGATGCAGCTATATATAATATTAACTAGTTTTTTGCTCTGTGCGCGAGGCCCAAGGGCCTCGCGGGCCTCTCTTTTTGTCGACTGGACGAGTGGAGGACTCGAGATTTATTTTTTATTTTCTTTAATTTTTTTATTATTGTTTTTGTATTATTTTCTACTTTTATCGCAGTTTTTGGGCTTTTGAGCTGGACTCCTGCAGCTCGGCCTTCGGCCTCGCGAGCTGTCAGGCCTCTGAGGGACGCTTCGGGCCTTCGGCCCTACGCGGAGCTCGGCCTTCGGCCTTCGCAGATTGTCGAAACGAATCGTCGGGCCTGCGGCCCTCCGATTCGTTTTCATGTTACACTTTTTCATTGAGTAGCATGGATGCGTTGGACTCCTGCAGCTCGGCCTTCGGCCTCGCGAGCTGGCGCGCCTGTGTTGGACGCTTCGGGCCTTCGGCCCTACGCGGAGCTCGGCCTTCGGCCTTCGCAGATTGTCGAAACGAATCGTCGGGCCTGCGGCCCTCCGATTCGTTTTCATGTTACACTTTTTCATTGAGTAGCATGGGAGTTCTGGACTCAAGCAGCTCGGCCTTCGGCCTCGCGAGCTGGCTCGCCTGTGTTGGACGCTTCGGGCCTTCGGCCCTACGCGGAGCTCGGCCTTCGGCCTTCGCAGGTTGTCGAAACGAATCGTCGGGCCTACGGCCCTCCGATTCGTTTTCATGTTACACTTTTTCATTGAGTAGCATGGGTGCGTTGGACTCTGGCAGCTCGGCCTTCGGCCTCGCGAGCTGGCGCGCCTGTGTTGGACGCTTCGGGCCTTCGGCCCTACGCGGAGCTCGGCCTTCGGCCTTCGCAGATTGTCGAAACGAATCGTCGGGCCTGCGGCCCTCCGATTCGTTTTCATGTTACACTTTTTCATTGAGTAGCATGGGAGTTCTGGACTCAAGCAGCTCGGCCTTCGGCCTCGCGAGCTGGCTCGCCTGTATTGGACGCTTCGGGCCTTCGGCCCTACGCGGAGCTCGGCCTTCGGCCTTCGCGGCTACGAAGCTTCGCCTTCGGGCCTTCGGCCCTCCGGCTCAGCTTATATAGTTACACAGATTTTATTATACGTAGAAAAGCTTTGTTTTCTCGCAGCTCGGCCTCCGGCCTCGCAGGCTATCGCGCCTCTACGGGACGCTCCGGGCCTTCGGCCCTACGCGGAGCTCGGCCCGCGGCCTTCGCTGGGGTTCGAAGCGAACCGTCGGGCCTGCGGCCCTCCGGTTCGCTTATTAAGACAGTTAGGAAGGGCAGTTTCACCGCGTGGGCTCGCCCGTCGGGCCTTCGGCCCTCGGGCTCGCGCGGAGAGCACCTCGATCGTGACGCTCCGGGCCTTCGGCCCTCAGGCTCGGCTTATTAAGATACTGGGGTTGTTGAACGCTTGGTAGCTCGATTTGCTCGAAGCTCGGCCTTCGGCCTCGCTTTAAATTACTTGGGGGTGACGCGCTTGGGCACTCGGTCCGAAGCTCCGGGCCTTCGGCCCTCCGCGAGGTCGGCCTTCGGCCTCCCACCCTGAAGCTCGCCCTTCGGGCTCGCTTAACATAGATTTATATTGATTCTGGTAATGTTTCGGCCCTCCTGCAGCGAGGCCTTCGGCCTCGCCCAAAATTACTGGGGTTCGGGACCCTCATGGGCCCCGGGAGTGAAGCTCCGGGCCTTCGGCCCTCCGCGGGGTCGGCCTTCGGCCTCCCGGCCTGAAGCTCGCCCTTCGGGCTCGCTTAACTTACTTGGGATTTTGACTTTTTGTTCGGGGTCGCCGCCATCTTGGATTTTTTTCCAAATTTTTTTTCAAATTATTATTTTTGGGCCCAAATTATGCCCGCATGCCAAATTTCAGCGCGATCGGACCATTATTTCGAAAAATCCATACAAAATTTTTTTTGTGCAAAAAATCTGAAAAAATTTTTTTCGGAATCTGGAGAGCCCAAAAGTCACGCACAGCGATTTCCAGCTTGATCGGATGAAAAAAAATTTTTCGAAAAAAAAAAAAAAATTTTTTTTGCAAAAATTTTTTGCCCATCGAATGGCTCTCGGAGTCCTCTATGACATTTGGTCGAGCACCCCCCACCTATCTCCCCCCGTTTAAGAGTTCCCATACAAACTTTGACGGGCCCTACGGCGGCCATCTTGGATTCGAGAATCACAAAAAAACTTTTTTTCTAATCTAGGACCCTCAGTGGTCCTCCCACCAAAAAATCAGGCTCGAAGGACCATTTTGAAATTTGGGTGCAAAAATTTTTTTTTTTTTTTGCAAAAATTTTTGCGGCTTTAAAAACTGTCAGCAGTTCCCTATGACATTTGGTCGAGCACTTCCCACCTAGGTCTCACCGTTTGGCCGGGCCGTCGAAAATTTTTTTACCATGAAGCAAATCCTCAAATGTCAGATTTTTCCCGAGGTCACCAGAGCGCCCTCTATATGTTGGTATATGAAACTACATCCCACCATACCTCCTTCCCGGAGATTAACTATACACATGAAATCAGTCGGGATGCAGCTATATATAAATAATATTAATTGTCCAATGGAATTCAACTTTGTATCTATAGAATGAAATAAAGTACATAAGCAGACCTTTTTGATGATACTATTCCCAGCTCTGTTGGCTTTTGGTCCATTTTTACGCATAGTCCTTTGCTTTTTACATGCGTTCAACAATGCTTATCGTATAACAAGCGTTTATCGACAACGACAAACAATTCTCCCCCGCCCTATTGATTTGCCTACGCACGCCGATCACGTAGCGGCGCCGACTAATGATGCGCTTCAGAGTGCATTAGTTGCGGCGCGTCTGATTGGCTGCGATATTGTGACCAGGAATACTTAGAATACGTTATTTCAGTCACATCTTTCACACTAATCACTAGGGGTCGGAACTATCATGGGGACGCCTGCCATCCTTTACCAGCATTAGGCCACTGAAGGATGATGAGGGTGAACATGTGGCCAGAACGGCCTCCAGAGGCGGTTCTCCGCAACTTGGAGCGGTGCTGGTGGTGCTGCAGATGCAAGCGCGAGCGTTCCTGCAGCCCACCGTACAGCACAGCGGCGGCAGACGGAGAGGTTTTTTATTGGATAAACTCGGAGTCCTATCAGCCCGTAACGAGGTGTCTCACATAACCACCCAGGTCCGTCCCTACACCCGGGTGGTATGCGTAGCTCATTTTTCCTCTCCTTAAAAAAAAGGCGTCGGAACTATGAGTGCAAAACATTAACAAAACTTTAAAATTGACATAATATGGGAACACTTTAGCTAAGATACATAATAACATATTATGGGAACACTTTAGCTAAGATAAATACAAATATTATTGAAAAATGTGTATCCAATTTTGTTCCCTATCTCGGAAACTTCAACTTACAATGTGTGTGTGTGTAGATAATAATGTATATTTTATGGTTGTAGGTGTTATGTCAAGTCCACTTGACAAGTTTTGTTAAAGTTTTGCAGCCATAGTTCCGACTCCTAGTGATTAGTGTGAAAGATGTGACTGAAATAACGAAATGAAGAAGGTTTGCCATGATTTGTGGCATGGCATACCTTCTGTGGTAGGCATACAAACTCGAGTCATTAAAAGCCCTCCGCCTACGGCGTCTGGCTTCTAACACTCTCGTTAGTAATACCGTATTTTCATCACACTTGCTGTCTAAGCGCGCCATTGCTTGCGCGCGTAGCGGGAGTAATAGAAAAGTGATATTCCCTAGGGAGTAATAGAAATATCAGTACGTCATTTAATAATATTATGTCTTAAAACTTATGTTTTTGTCGGCAAGTGTGATGAAAAACATTGTATGCATCACAGTAGGTAAGCGGAATACTAACTCGAGTCATAAAAGCCCTCCGCCTTACGGCGTCGGGCTTCTAACACTCTCGTTAGTAATTCCGTACTCACCTCCCTTGATGCACAATGTACTATTACCTATTTACAGAGGGGAGTGTCCGACAGTGGACGTCGATCGACTGGTAATGAAGATGATGATTAACATGCCAATATGTGGATTTTGTTATTATCGTTGTTTATTCTGTCCCATTGTCCCAAAAACAAATGGTAGTTCCGCAGAATTATATTGCACAAAATAAAATCTAACCTTTCTATTTTATTTCCTCCCTCGTATCATAACAGTACTCCGCACACGTAACTGTCAAAATGACGTCCGTTAAGAAATTCGAGTTTTACTGCCAACACATAAAAGAAAATTCATTGTTGATGTGATAACCTTATAATCCCCGTCGTATAGGTGTTACCACGTGACGGGTTTGCGAAAGATGCGGTACGCAGATCATTAGCTACTAGATAGAGCACATGCAGCGTCCTGTAAAAATCGTTATGTGCTGGATTTGAACAAGCTAAATTAACTAGTTTTTTACCCGCACCCCACATCACAAGTTCTAATTGAAAAAAACATTGAATTAGTAGACACATCCACTGTCAGCAAAATAAAATGTCACAATATTGATTTCACTGCGCCGAACATGTTAAGGCTTTATAGTAATTCGTATTGACGGAAAAAAATGGCCAAAAGGGGGTAGATCGCTACACTACGTGAGTAGACAACTAAAACTTTCTGAACCTATCTATTACAAAACGGTGGCTTAGCAAACGTATCAAATATCGGTTACTCAAAAAATTAACAAAATAAACTTAAAAGTTTGTTGAAAACACAGAAAACAAATTTGCTTACTCTGGATTATCAAATACCCTTTTTTAAGTCGACCCGATACGATCAACAAATAGTAAAGTTCCTAAAAAATAATGAAGATTTTTCAATTTAGATTATTTTCCGCTGCTACGAGTATCAGATCAGTCCCTAAGAAACAAATTCCACTAAACATACATGTTTACTCATATCTCATAATATCTGATGCGAACCAGAGTTGGGCAAAAAATACTCATTCCGATTACTTTTGTTTGTGTACTTTGTAATATATATTACAAGTATAGAAGTAGGTAATCATATTACTTTTTGCCCAACTCTGATGCAAACGTAGTCTGATACGGAGTCCATTTTGAGGAAGTCTGTCGTCAAAAGTAATGATTTATTTCACAGTAGCGGTATTTTCTTTGTGCTATTAATAGAATGATATGACGGTATGCTGTTGTCAGAGTATAAATCTGTACGGAAAAAGCCAAAACATAAGAGAATCAACTTCAATTTACGAACAAATAAAAAATGAAAGTCGCACGCCATATAATTATTTTCTAAAACAGTCCTGGAATTTTGTTGACAAGTTTCACCCCCATCCTGTTAGACATAACTCACTTTTATTTATAAAGAATATTTTGTTTAGTCAGAGTTAATTTTAGGTAGTAAGTCGACATTGTATAATTAATTATTTATCGACTTATTTAGACGAATATTGTGACATCGAATTATAATGTTAGCCAATAATTGTTTAAAATACACCATTGTAATTGTTTTTTTTTGTCACAGAAGCAAAATCACACCCTGTACATATTTGTATGCCTCATAGGGCAAAAAATGGAGTACTTAGCATTTACGTAACACCTGTTTGTAACACCACCCGCTTTTAGACAAATAAAAATTTTGACTTTGATTTTTTTTTTATACGTGTGATTGGTCCATGAATGTTTCGATTGCCTCTATTATTTTTCTTTTTTACGTCATACTCTGCCCACTGCGACCCAATAGTTTTCAGGGACATTTTAGACCTCGCGTTAGACGTGCATGTTTAGGTAAATAGGATCACAGGCTTTGAAAATATAACCATCATCATCATATTAGCCGAAAGACGTCCACTGCTGAACATAGGCCTCCCCCAAAGATTGCCACAATGACCGGTCCTGTGCCACCCGCATCCAGCGGACTCCTGCGACCTATATAATAAACATCATTAATTACGTTTCTACGCTTTACCGCTTTGCTTTATTAAAATAACCGTTAAATGCAATTATGCATTCCAAATAAGTGATCCCCATAATATCGAGCGTTACTTAGTATCGCACAAGGCGTAAACTGAGCTATTCTCAGAGATAGTGCACATTAAACTTTATAATTTATGCTGCACTAAACCGAAGAGCGTCGTAAAATAATGCTTTATTATAAGAGGATTATAAACTCTTTATAGGATAAAACTTGAAGTGAAGTGTCTCTGGAATCATCAAAGATGAATTTCTGAATGAGAAACTTCCTGCTCGGATACAAGTTTATATGATATCAAAAACTTTAATTGATTAAAATGTGATAAAGTTTTCATTAGATTTTATTTCACTTCTGAGCGAAGGCCTCCCCTCTTGTTTGTCACACAGCACAGTCTAGGGCATGCTTATGTCAGTATTTACAAGACCACTAATATAGTAATATATGGGAATTCTAAAATCATAAACCATTTTATCAAATAAAAATAAACATTTCAACAAATACTTAAACAAAATTTTGCCTATAATCTATAATCCTGATCAAGTTCGCATTTTTCAACAAAGTTTTATGTTTATTTTGTTAAAACAAGTTAATTGTCTATTTAGATTGTTAATACTATTAAACTCTAATACTTCGGTAAAGGGTGAAGACATATTTATCAGCATGCGTACGCATTTTGTCTATAAAAATATCAGTTTAGTATGAGACCGCGTCCAGCTTTCGTACGTTCACGTTTCATACTAAACAGCCAATTTTATTAGACAAAATGCGTACGCATAAGTGTATCTTTGCCCTTACTGTTGAATTTAACTAATTTTCCAACAATTAAAAAAAACTAGAACTTACGAGTTAAAATTCTTGCTCACCTTCAAGAGCTGCTGAAAGCAGAATAAAATACATTTCACAAAACGAAACCCACCAAATAACCTCCTCGGAAAACCACTTTCCGCTTACAAAATCGCGAACGAAATCCGGCCAAGCGCGAAAGTGTTTTATGCGCCAATTGTTTTTCCCAATAACAGTGCCTGGCTCGTTTTTTAACAATACCACACCCCGATCATTGTCCGCACGGATGCTCTGGACGTTTTTTAGTGTTGCGTCTAAACGGAATAACAAATCAGTTTTAAGCTGTATAGACATGACGTTTCACACCGGGTTTGAAAGCAAGGAGATAAGCAAAGAGCTTGGCAGTGAAACGAAAAACGGAATTGGTGGTTTTATGAAGAATAGGGATTTGGTGTAAGGAATAATATTTTACCTATGAATTAAATTTTGATACAGCAGTACTGCTATAATTTTGTACTACTGTAGAGTGGGCATTTTGTCCCATCGGTGTATACAATTGAGACATACCTTGTTTGAAAGGGCCATAGGATTATTTGTTTGTATGATACCAACATCAGATAGCGTTCTGGGACCGAGCTATTAAAAAAAAGAAGCTGTATAAATACCACACCCGATCATTGTCCGTACGGATGCTCTGGACGTTTTTTAGTGTTTCGAGTCTAAACGGAATAACAAATCAGTTTTAAGCTGTATAGACATGACGTTTCACACCGGGTTTGAAAGCAAGGAGATAAGCAAAGAGCTTAGCAGTGAAACGAAAAACGGAATTGGTGGTTTTATGAAGAATAGGGATTTGGTGTAAGGAATAATATTTTACCCATGAATTAAATTTTGATACAGCAGTACTGCTATAGTTTTGTACTACTGTAGAATGGGCATTTTGCCCCATCGGTGTATACAATTCAGACATACCTTGTTTGAAAGGGCTTGGCCAAACATAGGATTATTTGTTTGTATGATACCAACATCAGATAGCGTTCTGGGACCGAGCTATTCAAAAAAAGAAGCTGTATAAATACCACACCCGATCATTGTCCGTACGGATGCTCTGGACGTTTTTTAGTGTTTCGAGTCTAAACGGAATAACAAATCAGTTTTAAGCTGTATAGACATGACGTTTCACACCGGGTTTGAAAGCAAGGAGATAAGCAAAGAGCTTAGCAGTGAAACGAAAAACGGAATTGGTGGTTTTATGAAGAATAGGGATTTGGTGTAAGGAATAATATTTTACCCATGAATTAAATTTTGATACAGCAGTACTGCTATAGTTTTGTACTACTGTAGAATGGGCATTTTGCCCCATCGGTGTATACAATTCAGACATACCTTGTTTGAAAGGGCTTGGCCAAACATAGGATTATTTGTTTGTATGATACCAACATCAGGTAGCATTCTGGGACCGAGCTATTTAAAAAAAGAAGCTGTATAAATACCACACCCGATCATTGTCCGTACGGATGCTCTGGACGTTTTTTAGTGTTTCGAGTCTAAACGGAATAACAAATCAGTTTTAAGCTGTATAAACATGACGTTTCACGCTGGTTTTGAAAGCAAGTGGTGATAAGCAAAGAGCTTAGCAGTGAAACGAAAAACGGAATTGGTGGTTTCATGAAGAATAGGGATTTGGTGGAAGGAATAATACTTTTACTATGAATCAAATTTTGTGACAGCAGTGGGCTGTACTGCTGTATCAAATTTATTGTTTTGTTTGTTACCTCGGAATTTTCGACTGAAATGGGAATGAATACCTATTTATTTATTTAAAAGTCGGTCCTTCCTGATTGCTCCTATTTTAATTTGGTCCTGTTCTGACAATGACTTTCACGAGAAACCCATATAATTGTATTATCTTTTTTTTACTTGTAGAGTTATGTCTAAAATTGCCCTTGTGGCATTGTATCACGCCAACCGATTCTGATAATATTTTTTCAAAAAACTTCAAAACAAATATCGAAGGTCCTTTTGGCACCAAGTCAGGGTCTGATGACGGGATCTTGAAGAAACCGGTTAGAGTCGAATTTTATTTTTTATTTTGGCGATTATTATGACTACTATTTTAAGAGTTGCAGAGCCAACATAATGATTTTTGACGCTTCTCAGCTTATTGCTGTTTGTAAGCTCACGCGATTTTCTTTCACCAACACACATCAAATATTCTTTAAAATTTGTTATTTCTGGTGACGCCAGTTTAATGGAAAAGTTTTTGTTGTTAAATAGTTCTTAAAATATGTGAACTTACTTTAGAATTATAAACATATGAAAGTTAACGGACCAACGTTTTTCTATAAATACTATATTCAACCTAAAATCGTAGACTGATTAGATGTACTTATTGGATTCGTTTGTAAAAATATCAAGTATTTAATGACGTTAGAAACGTCATAAAATACTTGATATTTTTGAAAATTACCCTAAAATTATTAAATTTACAGCGTTCTTAATAAGAGCAATAAAATTATCAATTGTAGGTGTTAATATCTAAACTTATGATATATTATAAAATAAAATTATACGACAAAAACATATTAACTTCAACTAAGAATTTGTAATAAATCCAAAAAAATGTGATAATATTATGATTTCAATTCAATATTCCTACGTAATTATTCTCTCATCCATTTTAGACCGAACAGAACCAATTTCGTAAAATTGCCACTAAATGTTGCACGTCAATTTCCCAAACATTGTGCAGGGATTAAATTGAATGCTGAAGTTAATGCAAAATCCACGCGTTGTAAATTGGAATTTGCCGGGGCATACATAAAAAAATACCGATTCGAGGCAACAGAGCGTGGTGCGACTTTTTGAAACAGGGTCCAGATTTATTTTCTATTTTAGAAACGAGAAAAATTTAGGATTTGTGGACAAATAGTGGCGTTGGTATCTTCAAAAAACATGTAAACAAATAATTTATTGAATAACTGTTCAGACTGGAAAACGAAATTAATTTCAAAGATGCAGTTTTTGTGAACAAAAACAAATATCGTACCTATATCGAAAACAGTAATTTGAAGATCGTTTATTACAGCTTTTTGCTACCGCTCAAAAATTTCCGTTTACGCGAAACTGACTTTCATTCTAACCTTCAAATACAGATGGCAGTTCTTTTGCAAACAAAGCCAGAGTTGATAATTATGTTCTTTTCGCAAAAAGGGACAGTTAATCAACTCCGTTCATCTTCGAATCCTCATCATTATCCGATTCCGATCATTAGATTTAAAAAATGAATGTTTAGACACTGTATTCAATATTAAACTCCTTATAAATAAGTCTAATACCTATAATTTTGAACGTTACCTGCGATGTTTTATTTTCTTTTACATTAAAAGTACCAGTTTCCCAATTATTAATCAAAGTAGTTTTAAAATACGTTATTCCGAGCCAGTTGAAAATAATTCTCGGAGATGGAAAACCAACGACGCGAACAATTCATCTAAATTGAATAAAACTGTAATGCCAGGATACTTCGAGTTTTAAGAATTTTCAGCGGAGAATCAGTAAGGATTCTATTGGTTTGCGTTATGGAGTAGTTGACGGAAAATTGTTTTGAAGGAGAACTATTTTATGAAATTATATTTTAACGTAGCACGTTATTAAATAATTGTATTTTAGTAGACAGTTATTTTCCTTATTTATGTGTGGCTATGTTTGAAATTGTTGGTAGAAAACTAAAAACTTTGCATTGACAGTGGCGCCCAACATGGGGCTTATATAAATAAGACTTTTCTTGCAGCTATCATTATTGATTGTATGTAATATTATTTTTTTACACATTTTATTTATTAGTAGCTATTTTAATTTTAAATACTTATCTTATTATGATTTTTGCATTCTTTGGGGCTTTATTGAAACCAGTAATGGGACTAAAAAAATTAACTGCTGAAGTGTACAGTCGACGACAAAGATATCGTTACGGTTTAAGTGCCAAAAATATATTTACGCAACTCTATATTGTCTTGACATGAAGGTCATGTAAATATATTTTTGGCACGTAAACCGTAATCAAAATCTTTGACATCGACTGTACATGGTCTGCAATGTAACAAAAAGAGAAATTTAAACACGATGTGAAATATCAAAGGAAATTACCATGAGACAGAGATTGAGACTGTTTGTTTACAATAATTTTCGTAAGTGCCAACACTACAGTACTTCGTCATTTCTCAAATACCTATATTTAGTTTTAAATTCGAGAATCAAAACTCACTAAGTAACAAATACCTAGTTGGAATAAAGCTCGTATCTCATTTCTGATTAAATGCTGACATACGAGGTTGCTAAGAGTGGCGACAGTTTTTATACTGAGTTTTGCTTGTCCGCCGACGATTAATAACAGTAGGTCAAATTCTATATAATTACTAATTTTAATTTCGTAACACATTTTCTTGATGTCCTTTACACGTTCATATTCTCTTAGTTTGTGGATGCTATCAATACCTAATCTATTTTCTATTCTATTATTTCTTACCCAATAGATACTTATAAATTCAATTACTCTGAAACACTTCGCCCCTTTATAAGAAAATGGATGCACAGTTACTAACTTCGTTAAATGTCTTCTGTCTTCCAGTAAGACCATACCAACTTCTTTAATACCCGACACCAAAGTTCTCTAAGTCAACATCAATTTACAATTTCTATGAACTCAAAGCGCCGTTCAACTATAGTGCTCCTAGTACAAGCAGAACTGGGAGCATCCTTTAAATAGAACAAAATGCTTGACGGACAAATAGAACGAATGCAGTGCAGTCGTTTGAAACAATAAATTTTGTTTCCTCCACGCCCTCGTTTTTACTTCGACTCGAATTTGCTTCTCCAATGGATAATGATGTCAATGAACTGGATGTGGAAACACAATTTGCTTTTATTTCAGTAAATTGGGCGAGCAAACTTTAATATAATTTAGATTAAGCTTAGAAGATGGATGATAAGGTTTAAGCTTGTTTGGCAACGTAGGATCTATTAAAAATTAAAAGAAAAAAGTAAAATTACCATCAATTTTGACGACGGTGATCGATCAAAAAAAAGGTGAGAAATGCGCTGATTGAAAACATTGTTGTATAAAAAACTTCATGGGTTCTAAAATCCACTGCTGAAGTTATTCGGTTTACATATCAGCGTGTAAAAACATAAGGTGGGTAATATTTTATATTATCATAAAATTAATTTTAAAAACTGTGTTTCTCTTTCGATCTTATCCAGTGTTTTATGTATCTGCAATCTGTAAATCTTCCTCGGGATCCCAGCAATATGTTTCGTTTTAGTTTTGCCGACCACATTGACAGGCTGACGTATCGAGAGCTGGTCTCTTATTCCAAATGCTGGTATACAAGGCAGACCATTTCAGTGAACCAGTTTATTGTTACTTTAGGTAAACTGCGTAATTTGTCACGATTTTATTACTGTGTATCTTGTTAATCATTTGGAACTAGCCACTTGGGATCTATGTCAAAGTAAAGATAAGAAAATATTGAAAGAAAATCTTAGTGCCTGTTATTTTGACATGGTTCTGGTGCTTTAGGCTCCAACCCTGGTTAAGCAACTATTAAGTATTTTATTATTAAGTATTTTATTGGCTTTGTTTACTGTACATTCAGTTTTTGTAAATTTTTCATGTACTGCTGTTGATGCCCCAAATAAAGAAAATAAAATAAAATAAAACTTGTCATTATAGATGCATTACGAGGTAAATCCCCATAATCACCACGCTGGGTAAGTGGATTGGCAATCGCAGTAATGTGTAGTGTAGTATTATGACGCTGCTGCCCATCCCTGTCTTGCACCAAAGAATGACCAGTGACACTTCAAGCTCCAAGAGTTGGGGTGGTGGCGTATCCTTACAGTTCCTTTTTTTCACCATCCCAACTCTTCCTGCGGGTGTCGTAAGAGTCGACTAAGGGATTGAAGTGTCACTGGCCATCTGCCGACACCACATGGCCAGCCTCGCCATCACTCGCGAAGTATTTGCTACAGCATCGGCAACCGTCGGAGTAATTTAGTGATGCACCGCTTCAGATGTTTCAGTTGAGATGCAGAGATTTGTGGGAACGCTCCTGCGAGAGATGTATTGCGTTGCTTTGTTCTATTGGAAGCAAAGTATTGAGGAAAACGTTTAAGAACACATTAGTATTGAATGAATGACATTCGTCAGATGAAATTGTGGACAGAAAAAGCCTTGAGTAAAATAGTCATTTTCACCGCTTTACATACCGGATCTATAGCAATATCAAGATCAATTTTTTCTGCATTTCTTGACAGCAATTTGCTAAATGTTAAACTTTCACATTTTTGTGACCAGAAAATATAAGCCCTTGTTGACAAAATGGCAAACCAATAGTGTATGACGATAAGACTCCTGAACTATCAAAAACGACTGAAATTATCAAAAAAATATTAGACGTATATTTTACCAAAAGCAAATAAAAGTAATGCAAAACAAAAGAAGCAAGCCATTTACCAGGTGGTACCTATTTGTTTATCGAAATGTTTTAATACCGTATAATAACGAGCTCGATAGGAAATAGAATTCTTAAAATTCAAAGAGCCATCCGGAATAATTATATTTCGAAAATAAAGCATTTACTTTATGACCGTAAACCGGAATGTATGAGTCTGCTTGGACACATGAGATTCGTCCCTCCCATAAAAAGGTGTAATAAACAAAAACTAATAAAACCTTTAAGGGTACATCAGAAACTTTTTTACTTTTACGATGCTTCCCGTATTGCTTTTTGACCTCGCATAAAGGGATCTAAAGTATGAAAATGCATGTTGTAAAATTACAATTTGTTACTGTTTTGTATCAAATTAAGGGCTACTAATTTGAGATAAATCACAAAATAAATCGTTTCAACTTTAGGTTTATTCTTTTATAAAAAAAACATACCAATGTTTTCCATGGGATCAATAAATAATGATTATGTATCTTGACACAAATAAACCTAGTCCTGTGGCAAGCTTATTAATTAAGATCTATCAATATAATTACAAAGAATATAGTCATGACAATGGAACAAATATGTTTGTAAAAATACACAGGCAGAACAAGAAGACCTTTCACAGGCAGTTGAACCCAACACCTACGGCCCCACAGAAAGCCCACCAAAAAGAATTTACTTTTTTTTTATACTAAAAAGTTTCCCGTGTGTTTTATTGCATAAACTCGCATTTAGGCTGTTTTAAGCAATACTGGAACCTAAAAAAAGTTTATGTAGATCCTTTTGAATTATCCTAAAATTGTTCAATATAAAATAATCTTGGTGCAAACCTTCATGTGACTTGTTTGATGTAACAAAATATTACTTAAAGCAACATTTCTCTCCTCATTAAAACACCAAAATCCCTCCATTACCGAACGACCAAAACTTATTTGCGGCCGATAACTCTCAAAGTGTATTTTCACCAACCTTCATCATTTCTCCCTAAGCGAAACTAAACCTTATCTTACCGTGTTACGCTTCAAATTAATATGACGAATTATACATACCACGCGTGCAAAATAACTTTGAGCATGGAGAAAGAATATGCGTGGCGATTGCTTTAAAAATGCCTTTATTCGCAAGCTGATATGGACTTTTCCTCTTAGTTTTTAGGTTGTATTTGGGTTGCAGGGTAAAGTGGGTAGCAAGGGTGATCCTATAATCTTTGAGTCAGCATCTCAGACGCCCACAAACTCCTTAAAGTGCCATCTCTGGGGCTTATGGCTAAATGGAACACAACTTTTTCATCCAAAACGTTGGGTCTAAGCGCGAAAATTGCTAACAGCGTACGAGATCAAATTGTTCATTCGGTTCGAAGTTTTAGTGGGACGCTGCGTTAATATTTGATTGGCGTCGAGATTTAAATCAAGAAGTAATTTTCTGCCGAGTGTCATTTTTTTTTAATACAAATATGACATAATTCAAAAATATAATTGAATAATCTTACAAAAATCGATCTACATAGTTGCACGCTAGGCCTGATTACGAGTATGACTTGTGTAGTTAATTCTTACTTCGAGTAAGTGACGGTATTGGTAGGTATATAACGTGAATATACACAGATAGAAAACAATGCCATGACCAAATAACAAGTGAAGGGGCCATGGAAAAAACCTGCTTAGTCCTTATAATATTCAGGGCACATTTTGTACCTTATTCTGTTAAAAGTAAGGTTGTTTTTCCTTCTGAAATTTGAATTGACTAGACATGTTGTTTCCGTGGACCTTGAAGGGTCATATGGGTCGTTCATAGGTCATAAACACAATACCACCAGAACCACCAGTTTCAAGACCTTGTCGGTCATCACCAACTAAGGTCACGGAGGCTGATATAATTTATAAAATTATAAATCAGAAATATTTTACTTAAAAGTAATTTTTTTTTACACTAATAGAGTAGTTTTCATTTATTTCATTACTTAAATACCTAATTTTGTTTGTAATTTACAAAAGAACATTCATAAATTGATCAGTTATATTTCCTTTTAAAATAACATTGAAGCGTGTTGGACTTAGAGATGTCTTATTAGCCGCGAAATTGGCACAATATCTCGGGCATAATCAGCGACTGACCTTAAAAAACAAAAATCTCCTTCCCGGCCTGATTGTATCCCATTTTCCCTGTTATTTGTTCGCAAGCAATCAGATATTGCAGAATACAAGAGAATGTTTCTTGTAATAAAAGTACTAAGAGTACTAACGTCAAACCAATTCAAATCAAGAGCAAAATACTTTTCCAATGAACGCCTCCGATCAAGCGTTCCGTAGAAACTTTTACCGTTGGAGCAAGTAAACAAACAAATGAACTACGTGACGACCCGCGGCTGATATTATGTCCTTCACGAAGGACTTAAGGTCGGGATTCCGTCGTTGACCTTTTTAATACACAGGACGAGAAGATGTGTCACAATCAAGCTATTTGATGCTTGAGTGGCTATAGGAAGTACACAAGGAAAAGTGATAGAAAAATGGATCGTATTTTAGTTTTGAAATTGATATCGAGTGATATCGAGAGTGAAGTTTAATCCAGATTTTATTGGTGGTAAGATTTATTTGTTCAAACGTTAGAGTACTCATATATTTGTGCACACAATATGTGTGCACTTTGATATAACAGAGAATTTCGTTTCACCACGGATCTGATATTTGTAATAAACACAGAAATAAAATTCTCTCGGCTTGGTTTGAACCTGAAACCTTCAGTTTAGTAAGCAGGGTTACCTCGGAGTTAGTGTACTAGCCTACAGAAGTTAATAAAATATGAAACCAATATAGGTAATTAATTATGTCAGGGGTTATGAGTGTTTACTTCTGGGCAAAGGCTGTATTTCGGCGGTTCCGGGCAACCTGCCGAACCCTACACCGGTTCAGATGACGGAACCACACTGTTGCGTCACCAAAATTGATATAACTTGTTTACTTGTTACTTTCAAAGAAGTTTTTCAAAAAGCTTATATTGAAAATACCATTTATTATTCACAAGGGCATTACGGTGAAGGAAAACATCGTGAGGAACCTGCATACATCTGCGAAGAAATTCAAGCATAACAGGTACTACCTATTTATGAAAAGTTCTCAACATGTATTGGGCCTGCGTTGGAACCACAAAAAATAGGCATGTTTGATGTCGAGGTACCGAAAATTGCCAGATTTACAGTACAATATAAAAAACTCTCATGGCGCATAGGCTATTTTTACAGTAATTTATTGCAAACTTATGTATTAACAAATTAAATTACGTTTCCATTAAGTGACGTCCTAGGTCCATTCTCAAAAACCTTATTTACACATTCCAACCAACCGTCACCCGTAACAGCCAAGTTCGAAATTCAAACGTTTGAAATTCGAATCCGTTGGCCGGAAGCGCGACGTCGCCCGGTAGCAGCTGATCCGTCCTTCCGGCGATATTTTATACTTGTTTAAATGGCTTTTTTGGGTTTTACGTCTTATTTAGTGGCGCAAGAAAATAGGTTCGGGACTGAAATATTGGAGGGTTGATTGAATTGAATGAGCCAATGGTGCGTGATAGACAATCGGGTACATCATCATCAGCAGCCTGTGATAGTCCACTGCTGGACGTAGGCCTCTCCTATCAACTATGCATATAGACACATTAGGAGGTAAATGCCCATAATCGCCACGCTGGACAAGCGGATTGGCGATCGCAGTAATGTGTCACTATGATGACGCTGCTGCCCATCATCAATATTTATCAAATAGTGGTCAGTGACACTTCAATCCCTTAGTCGACTCTTACGACACCCGCAGGAGGAGTTGGGGTGGTGACAAATGTATTCTTTCTGCCGTCAACAATCGACAATCGGGTAATGATGATAAATGTATATTCGAAAGTAAATATTACATGAGTTGATACAAAAAGATTTTGATAAACCAAGCATATTTTTGTGCAACAACTCAAATTCTTTCATATTTTTTTGGTTTGTGTTTTGTTAGTATTAAGACTCGAGTCGTTTAGCCTTCAGCCTCGAAATACTACACTTGGTCACCAGGGCGAGGGGTTAGGGGAGGGGGGTCTGTTAAAAAACGGGTCACGTAGTATGGGTGTGTTCTCTAATGACTCTGCTTACGAAGCTGGGGTTCCGAGTTCGAATCCCGGCTAGGGCATTATTTGTTTATTTATTTATCACAAATATTACTATGGTCATGGCTGCCTATGCATTTAAATATGTATCTATTTAATTATACCGTCGCTTTGTACCCACAACAAGCCTTAATTGAGCTTACCGTGGAACTAAGTCTATCTGTGTAAGATGTCCCAAGATATTCATTTATTTTTATTTATTAGAGTGACTTATACTAAACCACGAAACTAGTGGGTTGCTATTCCGATCCAAATGTAAGCGTGGCGTACGTTTGCTTTGATTATTCAAACGTAAATTTGTATTTGCTGATTTAAATTGTATGATACTTCATTACTCATTCTGCGCAAACATTAATATTGTCTATTTTGCTAAAATCAGGTTTAGTTATTTAAATTTGGCTCCAATATTATGAATATTGTAACCCAAAATCAAACCCACTTTCATGATTAAATTATTGCATTAAAACCATAATTGCATGGTTGCGAAATAAATTCCTGGTAAGTTGCGTAAAATTACTTAAAATGAGTAAATAATTATGTACCACAAATCTAATTTTGGGCTAATCACTTTGTTTGTAAAAGCTAACCATCTATTATTTTATGTATTACATTCATTTTCGTTAATTTGTATTCCAAAATTCGCCATATTACTGAAAAAATACCAAATCTCACAAATCTACATAAACATTTAAACTAACGCTTTGCTAAACTGTAGAAAACTACTTAGACTCAGCTTATCTCTTTCATTTTAGCTCACTCAGAAAGGGACACCGCAGTTTCGTCTTAATTTCTCATCTCCATTATTTCCCGTTTAGCAAAGGCAATTAATAGCGAATTCCGTTTCCCGGTTATAAAACGCCGTAACTTACCCGGTTAACCGGTTAAGGTACGTCATTTTGGGATTATTCCGGATATGGGGCAAGTTCGGAACTAACCGGAACAATCGTACATCATCGACTTGCAGTCATAAATCCGTTCATTACAAGAAAATTTCGGCCGAAACTAATTTCCGTAGGAATGTACCTTCGGAACTGTGGCCTTTGGGACACACGGGCATGTCAAATGGCGGGTTTTGTAGCGTGTTATTTTGAATTGTAGGGTTTATTAAATTTTTAACAAATCCTTATATAATATTATTATGTTCTGATTTCTAGAGACTAGGTACTTATGTATAGCGCTGCTATTGCTTATTTAAATGACTATTCCTTATTTTAGTCGTACATACTTGGCTCAGGACCGAGATGAGTGGCGTACTAGAAGAGATCCCTATAGACAGCACATCATCAGCCTATAATAGTCCACTGCTGGACGTAGGCCTCTCCTATCTACTATGCGTATAGACGCATTAGGAGGTAAATGCCCATAATCGCCACGCTGGGCAAGCGGATTGGCGATCGCAGTAATGTGTCCACTATGATGACGCTGCTGCCCATCATCAATCAATAGACAGCAATGGGCGATAAATGGCTGAAATGATGATTGATGATGATACTTGTTTTTCGTTTCAATACATGTCATGTTGGTTTTGTGAAAAAAATATGATCCACCTACAATCCCTGGTACCACTCGTCGAGCTACAACCGATTTTACTTATCCTTCTTTTAATTGAAAGCTGGTACTTACCGATTGGTCTCATTTTAATTTGGTCCACTTCTGACAATGGCTTTCATGAGACAACCATAATTCTTTACCGACTTCAAAACTAACCAAGATGGTCCCATTGATGTTGGTACTAAGTCGGGATGTAGGTAATGATGGGATCTTGGAGAAATCGGTTGACGTAATTTTTTTATTTATTTGGTAATTAGAAACTTGAAAACTCACAGTTTTTTATACTTGGCCTCAAGAAGTGTTTTTCTTTAATAAATCATAATACGACCGGATTTTTTTATTCAGCTTACAAATAATTCTTATTTCTTCCGTTTCTATTTTCGCACATATTGCCCTAACCCTTTCACTGAAACGTTCGTCACTCCCACCGTCCCTAGAGACACCTAAAAGTTCGCGTAATCCATACCCGGGTATGCCCGGGGAATTGGACCGACTTCCCGGATTAACGGGTAATAGTGCCGGCTACCCACTATTGGAAGCTGAAAGGTTGGATATAATCTGTAGGTTTAATGAAAAATGTTGGCCGATTTATTGTGGATGGGTGAACCCTATTACTGATGGGCGAATCTTACAGATAGATTGTGTATAAATAACTTATCTTTGCTTAAATAATGTTTGTTTGGCAGGGTTAGTAAAAACGAAGTCGGTTTAAGTTAATATTCATTGACGGGCATTTTTAGATGCTTATTTTTACTTCCACCATGTTTTTTTGTTTGTAATCTTGCGGGTTAAATGGAAATTACTTACCGGTTACCGATCACTCACTACATAGTATAAAATAAAGTCACTTTTTCTGTCCCTATTTATGTCCCTTTGTACGCTTAAATCTTTAAAACTACGCAACGGATTTTGATGAGATTTTTTTAAAGAGTAATTCAAGAGGAAGGTTTTGTATGTAGGTATAGTACCCGTGCGTAGCCGGAGCGGGTCGCTAGTAGTATATATAAAATACTTATGTGAGATATTATTTATTAGCATAATATTCTTTTTCATTAATTTGTTTGTATACAGTCGGATCGGAGTCGTATAGTTTGAGATCGGTTGAAAATTGTCTTGTCGGTGTTTATCAGCCAAATTATGTAGGTACACTTAATTAAATTTAAACAGCTTGATACTATTCGTCAATCGAAAACAAATAAAGTGTAAACAAATATGGCTGACTCTCCATAGCATTTGACGTCTTTGTCACATATCTTGAAACACAATTTAAACTTTCGTGAAATAACTATAAATATAATAAACGGTTAAACTCACGTGTATTTAGTCGTCCGGCATATTTCGGAGAGCCTAGGTCTCCATTATAAGGCTTAGTACTTGATAATGGAGACCTGCTTTCCAAAATATGTCGCACGTAGTGACTAAATACACGTGAATTCGTAACGTCAGCCTCCGTAGCCTAGTTGGTAGTGACCCTGCCTACGAAGCTGGAGGTTCCGGGTTCGAATCCCGGTGAGGGCATTTATTTGTGTACAAATATTTGTTCCTTGGTCATGGCTGTCTATATGTATCTTGTATATATCGTCGCCTACCCACATCACAAACCTTAATTTTATTGAGCTTACCGTGGGACTAGGTCGATTTGTGTAAATATGTTCAAAAATATTTATAAATATTATTTAATATTATTTAATATTTATTTAACCGTTTAATATATTTATTGTTTACATTTTTTTGTTTTTTATTAACGAACAGTATAGAAATATTTTTATCTAAATACGTAAAACAAATTATAAATTCTACGCATTATTTTACGCTACCTCATAATGAAAACGGATATTGGATTTAATAATCACCATCAAACTCATGCTTTTATTACCCATCTAAAAGTAATTATAACCGGTTCTCAGAGATTATCCGGTATTTTAACCGGTTCCGCAACGTGCCAGTGAGGCTTGCTTTAATCCCGGCTCGCCGTGTCGATCGTCCGGGCCTGATCCGGACCGGAGCCTTGTCAATTAATAGTGACCTAGTTAATACCTATAGAGACACAAAAACCGGTTCTTAGGGGACATATTTGACAGCTTTCGCAGCTTACTTGTATTTGGTAGTGAAGTAATCCTGACTGCGAAGTTTTGTAACAGTCAAACCGCAATTTGAATGGGATTCGAAAGTACTTTTGACACAACAATGTATAAGTCAATCTAAGAAATATTCATAGTTATATTCATAGTGTAAGTGCAGAGACAATAGATTAATTAATCACTCACTAGAATACAATACAATACTCTTTTCTCAAACATGCAATGAAATATTGTCTTTACGTTCCTTAAAATATACTCGGAAGTATCGCTTTTAGGGCGCAGTAACTCACTGGGATGGAAATAGATATTCATAAGCATAACACTTTTCAGGCCTATGCCTGCAAAGTAACTTTTTATAAATGTTTTTACCAACAGCAAGTTCCCCTTTAAAATAAGTGTATGTGAATACTTTGCTGACGGAACTAATAATTGTTAATGTGTCTCCTTATTGTTCTCTATTCTGTATTTGTAATTATGTATGTGCATAGGTAGTTATTTATACATGTATATATATTATTATCTATGTAATGGTATATTATTCAATATTTTATCAGTTGTTATTTTATTCATTGTTCATTAGCTTCTCTGGCACCGCTCAGTTTCTCTGTTTTTCCCGATGGTTGACTGGTAGAGAATGCTTCATAGCATTAAGTCCGCTTTTTGTATGATTTTGTGCAATATAGATTAAATAAGTTAAACTCCATACAATTCTCGCAAACTCTTACGTAATACCATAAACCTCAGTTTAAATACTAATCCAAAAACATGCCTTTTCAAAATACCCATCGTATTGAAACCCACCCAGACTGTTCCCAGAAACTCGACTCTATAAGATTTCAAGCGTGTATTTGCTTACAAGCAAACACGATTAAAGTATTCATCCAAGCCGGCATTAACAGGATGATTAATAGCGATGCAAGCAATTTTTTAAATCCCCCTGTAAACCTTAGCCAGTAAAAGGTAGTAAGCGCCAGGCGATTTGTATGATGTTATGGCGTTTTGAAAGAGGAATGTTTAGAGCACGGTCGTGACGGCTGCCACAAAGGCATATTTCAGCGGATCGTTACAGACGTAGTGTTAGTACCGCCGGTGTGGGCCACGAAATAAGCGGATATTGGATCTTGTATTTATGCTTTGGTTGGTTTAGATAGGTCATCATAGTGGACCTATGTATGTCCAGCAATGTACAAGTTGCAGAACATTATTTCAATTGCAGGAGCATAGTTGAAAAGTGGCCGTGTGGTGACGGCAGTAAGAATACATTTGTCACCACCCAACTCCTCCTGCGGGTGTCGTAAGAGTCGACTAAGGGATTGAAGTGTCACTGACCACTATTTGATAAATATTGATGATGGGCAGCAGCGTCATCATAGTGGACATATTACTGCGATCGCCAATCCGCTTGCCCAGCGTGGCGATTATGGGCATTTACCTCCTAATGCGTTTATACGCATAGTTAATAGGAGAGGCCTACGTCCAGCAGTGGACTATCATAGGCTGATGATGATGATAATGATGATGAGTTGAAAATTTCCAAGAAATTTCATGAGAATTTAATAGTAAGCTCTCATCGAGAATGTTTCCATGAGAACCCATAAAAAAATGTTATAAATAATTATTTTATATCGTAAATAAGTAAACAAGGCAGTAAATATAACTCATAAAACATGTATATAGTAAGATCTTGGCTTGATTAGATAATTTTTGTTAATGGATGTTTCGCGACTTATGAAATGTTTACTCAGTAGTATAACGTTTGTATAATCAAACCTCGGATTGAGGCGATAAAATAAAATGAGTCAAAACGCGTTGGTACTCGCCTAGTCTAAAACCATCTAGTAGGTGCAACCGCCATGATTGTGCGAGTGAGATAACACTTGCCAGGGTAACTGCGGGGTCACCGGAGTGGGGGTCGACTTTCGGTGGTGGGCAGGGCGTGTCAGAACTGTGCAATTACTTTTTATTACACTGTGCTGTTGCAATGTTCAGTTTCTCTAGGATCGAAAGAGCTCACGATTCTGAGTAGAAATCTTGTAAAAAATACCAGGCCTACTACCGCGAAAATCGAAATTCGTCATTATCGAGGATTTTTCTCTATCACTCAAACGAAGGCGTCATTAGGGTGAGAGAGACCAAGTTTTTCGCGGTAGGGCCGCTGTTACAAAATAAGTAGAAGAGGACAACTTTGAAAAAATAAAAACTCAAGTTTAGTATGCGTATGAACGCATTAGGAAGTGTATGCCCTAGCAAGCGGATTGGCGATCGCTGTAGTGTGTCTACTATAATATTGAAGCTGCTGCCCATAATCAATATGCAATAAATGATTGATTACTGACACTTTAGCTTCCTTCCTCCTTTAGCCAACTCTTACGACATCCACGGCAAGAGTAGGAGTAGTGGCAAATGTATTATTTGGCTTTTAAGACGGAGCAGTTATTCCGAACATCTACACTACACCTACCCGGCAACATTTACAGTAACATTTTAATTTATATGATTTTACTTTTTGTTACACCCCTTATTTATTAATAAATTCAGTTTTCGCTTAAAAAAAAGCCCTTTTTTAGGCTCTAGTGCGAGAAGTGGGTCATTTCACGTCAGGTCCAAAACTTTGGAGGGCCATCACGCAAAAACAAAATTCGAAAAGTGTGGCGATGTTTTAAAACACGACCGACAGGGAGCGTTTTAAATCGACACGAGTTTATGTTTTTCGCACTTGTGTCGTAATGTACTATTTTGTCGATAGCCCGGCGGTCACCAAACCAGTTCCATTATAAAAAAATTTCGCTGTTTTAATAGCCCTACCCTGGGCTCGGGGCATTTGTTCCCGCTCTCAGAGTGTTTTCCTCTTCTATTATGCCTTATTACAGAGAGGCTGTATCGCGACTGACGCCTCGCTGTACTAAGTCTGACTGGCTATCCATGGACCTTATGTCCTTGCAATAAGATCGATGTACTATCAGCAGTTTCGCGATTGCGATTGCTTTGCGATTCGCAATGGAACGAGGAGAATATTTCCACAGGTACGGGAAATACATTGCGAGTACATTCTTGTTCATTAGTAGGCATAGGGGTTTCAGAACATAGCTTGTTGACGCAGTAACGTCTATGGTCGGAAAAATGATAATCTACAGTGTGTTACCTTGACTCGGGCTTTTACGAAAATGGGTAATATAATAATAAGCAATCGTTTTCAAGTATTAACATTTTGACAAATAATTAAATTGACTATACAATTAATTTTATTTCCTCTGAACGATCAATGTTATGCGTGTACAGTCAAGGGCATTAATATATCTACACTTCTCCATACTGATCCCTTACAAATGTGTCTATATATTAATGCCCTCGACTGTACTGCTTCGTTATCAAACGTCGTCGAGTGGCTACGATCTGTCATTATCACGTGCAAATTAAGGAATCATTTTAAAGTACAAAGTTAATTACTTTTAAAAATGATAAACAATCAAATGTTTCTATTTTTTCAGGTAATATCAGAAGGAGGTCTATTAAAAAAATATCAATACGCCGGAATTGACTTGTTGATACTGCCGTACTACACCACACTGCACACGTAACTATATTAGGTAAATAGTATAGTATTTAATTACAGTATTCCTATAACCCCAATGTGAGCAATTTTCAAAGAGTTAGGTAGTACATTTAGATCACGTCTTCTATTTTGATAAAAATTGGTAGGCTGGTAGAGTCAAAGACGCTGCCCGGGAAGTTTGTATGGGATTTTGCTTTTTTGTAACAAAAAAGAACATTTCATATGACCATTTTGGGACGTTTTGGGAAATATGGTGGGTCTTGATCAGCATTAATGACTCTACTAGCCTAGCAATTATCATTAATATAGAAAACGTGAACATTTAGTTCAAACATTTTGATAAGTACACGAGTTAATGGGTAGATTGCAAACAAAAATAACGATGACGTACACTGTGTTACAAAGGTAAGTCATACAAACTAAGGTGAATTTAGACTAAACGAGCATTCGCTCATTCTATCCCTCACGACGAAATTCGTTCGTTACACAAAACGTGATTCGTCGATATTCGTCGATTTCGTAGAGTAAGGGATAGAATGAGCGAATGCTTGTTTGGTCTAAATCCACCTTCATATTGAATACTCTGTCTAACAACCCTTGGCTGTAAAACAAGGCGGCAAATTTAAAAATGTAGTCGCGTATTTGTGACCGATCTTAAATGAAATAAATTTGCCGCTATAAAAATAACTGCTAAAGTTTACAAGACAAAATTTAACTATGTAAGACAAAAATATGACGTGTTGTGTTTTCATTAAGGCTTTCAACTTTGTATTTTTTTGCTTTAACTAAATAAAGTAAAATAATTGAGACACAATGTGTCAATGTGATGTCAAGGCCATGTTGATGAAATGTCAAGGAATGGTCAATGTGTCTCAATTATTTTACTTTATATCATTAAAGTTAATAAAAGAATACACGTAAATTATCAGAAAAGATACGTTAAAATATAAAGTGTTAGCCACAAATAAAAAGAAGCAACTTTTAAAACAAAGAATCTTTATCTTTTTCTATGGTTTAAAAATGTATTTCTACAAAAAAAACATTTAGTAATGAAATATAATCAACAAAGTACTATAAAATTAGGATGTCTATTATGTCACGGGCCTGTTATATCTACGGCTAAGTAGCTTTCGGCACGCTGGGCGACCGTAAAATCCTTGATACATTGCCTTTTAGTTGATAAAAATCGTGTCTGTGCATATTTTTGTCTTAAGTAAGGCCCTTCACGTGGCCCGTATTTACGACCACCGACCTAGTGGTCTTACCATGCCTTGAATACCGTAAATTTACATTACAATATCACACATACATACAATATATCATCAACTTATCTCAGTCCACTGCTTATAGTACCTAGGCCTCCCCTATTAACTATGCGTATACACGCATCAGGAGGTCATCCCCACGCTGAGTAGAATAGAAAATAATATTTTTTTATTCAAATAAAGCGTAAGCGTATTGGAGATCGCGGTAATGTGTCCACTATGATGACGCTGCCACCCATCATCAAGGAATGGTCACTGGTCAGTGACACTTCAATATTTTAGTCGCCACTTTGGGTGCGGCTCCACTGACGCGGAGCGGAGCGGAGCTGTGGGAGCTTGGCCAATGAGACCGCATCACAGTGTTTCAAATTTTGAATTTGAAGAATGTAATTGGTCAATCTTGCACAGCTCCACTCCGCTCCGCGTCAGTCACAGTGGAGCACCCTTGCGACACCCGTAGGAAGAGTTGAGGTGGTGACAAATGTATTCTTACTACTACCGTCAGCACACAACAATAATATCGCTGCCCCAATATTACAATTTATAAAAATAACTTGTATCCTTGCACTTTTGTCACTGTTGTCACACTGAAATTTAGTCCAGATTGAATTACCCCGAAAATGTAACATAGAATCGTGTAATATTGGGATGGCAATATGCTAAAAAGATAGGCCGCGTGCTGACGTCAGTAAGAATACATTTGTCAACACTTCTCGTGAGTATCATAAGAGTCGACTAAGGGATTAAAGTCTCACTGATGACCATTCGTTTATTGAGTATTAATGATGAGCAGTGTCATCATGATGGATACACTACTATGATCGCCAATCCCCTTGCCCAGCGTGGCAATTATAAGCATTTACCTATTAACTAATGCGTCCATTGGCATAGGTAATAGGAGAGGTCTATGTTCAGCACAATGTACTGAGTTAGGCTGATGATGAAAGGAGTACGAGCCCCGATGCAGTGGTGGAGTTCGTCTAGTTCGAAACAATTTTTACAAATTTTTGAATATTTTAAAAATGATCACATTATGCTAATAATAAATTGTATGAACGTTAGTCATGGTTAATGTACTACATTTCAAGATACACAACAATCTGAAGTACGCTTTTGTTGTTTAATAAATCGATTTTAACAAACCAGTGTCTAAATTATATTTTCGTTCACCACCGTAATTCCGCGCTTATAAGCTTGACGCAAAATTCGCAGTGCATCAGGTGTACCATGTCGTCTTTAATATTAATGGCGTTCTTTACATTCATTATTCATTAATTATTTACAAAATCAAAAATTGTGAAAAATTTAAAAAAAAATACCTCTCGTAAAATAGTTTTTTTTTTATTCTGATTTATTAAGTCCAAATATTTTATACTCAAAGAAACTACTTTAGTACTACTATTGAATAGTGAAGGTTTTGTCTCTAAACCTTTTCCCCCGGATGAACGGGATAATCTCGAAAAACTGTCTAACTGGACGAGAACATATGCATCGGGGCTCGTATACCAGTGTTCATGTCACGCAGATATCGCAGCTTTTAACATACTGACGGCATTTACATCATCAGCCTATCTTAGTCTACTGCTGAACGCAAGCCTCTCCTTTTAAATATGCGTATAGACGCATTGGGTGGTAATCGCCACGCCGAGTAAGCGGATTGGCTATCGCAGTAATGTGCCTACTATGATGACGCTGCTGCCCATCATCAATCTTATATCAAAAAATGGCCAGAGACACTTAAATCCCTTAATCGACCCTTACGACACCCGCGAAGACTGCAGGGGTGGTGACAATTTGTATTATTTTTGACACAGGGCCACGACGACATTTAAACATAGCAGAAATAAAAAAACAGGTCGCAACTAGACAGAACAACTTATTATTCTGCCTCTCTCTAGGCAGAAAGCGGACAAACTCTCGCTAGCTTCTAAAAAACACGCGATATCCCTGTTCCCTTGTTTACCGTTAAAAGATTAAAAAAGCCACTATCATCCCGGTGACCCATATTGTTCGCGCAGCCCATACATTATTCATACACACGCCATGTTATTATTTACCTGTACCCTTACTACTTTTCAGTGGCAGTATACTCCATTTCAAATACCATGGCCCAATGCCACATAAAACTTTGCAGTGCATCGGGCCATGGTATTTGAAATGGAGTATACCTATTGTAGTAATTCTACTTACACACAAAGTTTAGTGGGAGCCTAAAGTCCTTTGTATCAATATGGATAGAAAGCTCACTTCACTGTCAAAATTACTAGTGGAAGAAAGGACTATGCGTCAAAATGGACCAAAAACCAACAGAGCTGGGAGTAGTGTCATTAAAAAGGTCTGCTTATGTACATTATTTCATTCTATGGGTGCAAAGCTGAATTCCATTGGATGATTTTATATGAGTAAAGCGTTCTGCGGGTAATCTCTAAGTAAATCATTGTCGTTCAGACACCATTCATCATAGTATTTACTCTGACTAAGATACAAATATCTCCGTTTTGAAATGGAATTGAACATAGTGCCCATAGAATGAAATGAAATAAATGTAAATACTTATTTAATGACACCACTTTCAGCTCTGTCGATTCTTGGTCCACTCTCCATACAAATATGCCCATGGTCCTTTCGTGGTCAACTTTTGTCACCTGCATTCATTAAGACACCGCTGTGATGTGCCAGCCCCCTTTGACATTCCTAAAACAAATTGTGTAAATCCAAAATGCAAGTGTCGTAAGAGTCGACTAAGGGATTGAAGTGTCACTGACCATTCTACAAGATTGATGATGGGCAGCAGCGTCATCATAGTGGACACATTACTGCGATTGCCAATCCGCTTGCCCAGAGTGGCGATGATGGGCATTTACCTCCTAATGTGTCTATGCACACAGTTAATAGGAGAGGCCTACGTCCAGCAGTGGACTAATATAGGCTGATGATGATGATGATGAATGAAACTCGTGGTAAGATACCCGGACCTCTGTTTGCCGCGATGGACGTGACACAAATGGCGGATTTTTGTCTTTTAATCAAATTACGAACAGTGTTATGTGAAAATGTGCGATTGGGTATGTGCTCCGTTTTTTAAGTAGCCTGTATTCATTATATCGGGTGCGAAATGGAACTGTCATTACATATTGACATATATGATAACTTATGATAATATTTAGGAGGGCTATAATTAGGTCTCGTTCTGATTTTGACATGGAAATGTATTTGAATATGTTTTGCGTACAGTCAGCCAATTGCAACCCTAGGCCACTCAAATCATCATCATCAGCCTATGATAGTCCACTGCTGGACCTAGGCCTCTCCTATTAACTATGCGTATAGACGCATTTGGTGGTAAATGCCCATAATCGCCACGCTGGGCAAGCGAATTGGCGATCGCAGTAATGTGTCCACTATGATGACGCTGCTGCCCATCATCAATCTTGTAGAATGGTCAGCGCCACTTCAATCCCTTAGTCGATTCTTACGACACCCGCTGGAGGAGTTGGGGTGGTGACAAATGTATTCTTACTGCCGTCACCACACGGCAAATTTCGGAAAAATTGTGATACAAGAAATGAAACATGAATCTTTTAATGATTTTGTACAACTTTTACTATGGGACCAAATAATGAAAACAAAAAAAACGACAAATTAAATATGGCTGACTTTCCATAGCATTTGACGTCTTTGACCCACATCGTGAAACCGGTTTGCAGATAATAATATGTTTTTACAGTAATACTAATAAAATAAATATCAATAATATCATCTTAAAATGTATGTGAACTCAAGGTTTAAGGTTTTAAGTTCGTAATAAAACTAAAATAGTGTTCTAAAAGTGCGTGATTACGAAATAATGCAAGTTTTTATGTTTGTTTAGACTTTTTTTGGATTCTACTGACTATGGTATGTGTACCTACCTATATTAAAGCACCGCGTAGTTAATATCCGAAGCCGATTTCCCAAATTATAGTTCGGCTGGCCGCATTTTTATCGCAACGGTTCACAATTGCGTAGCGCTTAATGAGCCGACAAGTGAAATTGCCCGAAAACAAATTATAGTTACACGGAATAATTGCCGCCCTTTGTGTTTTCCGTTCCCTTTTTCTTTTCGAAGCAAGATAAAAAACTGATTTTATCGTTGCTGATTTTATTTTGAGACTTTTTTAAATCGTAGTGATTTAAAATGACTTCTGAATTTGACAGAATTTTGTTTTCTGTGTTTATTACTCGATATCTCCGAGAATCGTGACAAAATTTAAGTGATTTTTTTTATTTGAACGGGTATAACCCATCGGTGGCTCAAACTCGGCGTCTGATGATGGGATCTTAGAGAAATCGGTTTTTATTATTTTTATATTGGTGATTATTTAAAATAAATAAACATCTTGGGACCTCTCATACAAATCGACCTAGTCCCACTATAAGCATTTAAAATAAGTGTTATTTTTTTGTACTGGTAGCAAATCTTATTGCAACTGTAAGATTGACTAAAAAAATTGGTCAAGGTATTTGCTTCAATATTTTGATGCAAGTCATAATTTAAAGTTATTAATTCCTTCACGTATCAATAACCTCAACTCTGGTGAAATTACTTATACATCTAGTGTGCAAAAAAAGTTAGTAAATAATGTACAAAGTTTGTGCAAGAGACGAAAGGAAAGCAACTAATGTGGAAATTGTGTACATATTTATATTTGTGACTGTACGTAGGCCAAGATTCGATTCCCAGGCGAGCAAATATTTGTTTTGGTCCTATGTAACTAAGGCTTAGGTCCACGATTAATTTAAGCAGGTCCTGACAAGTTAAGCCTTCGAGTTGATATAGTGGGGTGTCTTGCTCGTGATATCTTATACATCTTTACTAGTGTTTGTGCCAAAATTGAAGGCATCTCTTTGCAAAGAACGCTCATATATCTAACGTGCCTTGTGGCGAAAAGTCTACGTAACATTTAAGATGACAGGCCATTTTGTATGGCCATGTATCTTTGGTTTTGCGGATCTTCGCTTTGAGCTCAAGAGGAGAAGATTTTCAATCTATGAAAACTCTTTACATTATTTATTATTTAATAATGTCTTTTGATGTATTTTGTATGACTTTCTGTAACTTATTAAACCATGATACGACATGAGGATTTATACAAGTCAAAGTCTAATGATTTTTATTAAATTAGGACTAGCAACAATCAGCAATAAGCATTTTCAAATCGTAATTAAGAAATGCAAACCCGTTTTGGAAATTATGGAAAAACTGATTAATAATCGGTTATTATTCTTCATCATCATCATCATCATAAACTAAATAAATAAATATCTTGGGACATCTTACACAAATCGACCTAGTCCCACGGTAAGCTCAATTAAGGCTTGTGATGTGGGTACCAGGCGACGATATATATAACAGATAGATACATACAGATACTTACGAGTAAATACATATACAGCCATGACCAAGGAACAAATATTTGTGATAAATAAATACACAAATAATGCCCTCGCTGGGATTCGAACCCAGAACCTCCAGCTTCGTAGGCAGGGTCGCTAACCAACTAGGCTACGGAGGCTGACAAAAACTTGAAAGATATTCTCTTGTCCGTGGAGTAACTTCCAGCCCTCTCTATCTTGTGCTAGCACTTTGACACACTGATACTACACCACCCCCGCTCTTTCCATCACTTGGTCCATGTAGCTTCGTCTTGGTCTGCCTCTTCCTCTTCTACTTTCTATCTTGCCCTCAACGATGGCCAATCATCTTTCCGCGTCTCACTTCGATGGTGTTCATGATCCTCTTTTCTATTAGATTGACCATGTGGTGACGAGAGTAAGAATACATTTGTCCTCTCCAATTCTTCCCGTTGGAGTCATAGGAGTAGACTTAGGGATTGAAAGCTATGGACCATTCATCTATTGAACATTGGTGATGGGCAGCAGCATCATCATAGTGTCGGTTATGTTATAGGCATTTACATCCAGATACGTCCATACGTAGGAGAGGCCTTTTTCCAGCAATGAACTGATATAATATATTATACGCTGATGAAGATTTTAGAGGTAGATAATAAGTAATATGATGTTGTGTAAAGCACCTCGCTGATGGTAGGACCTCGTGCAGGGTCCGCCCGGATAGCTACAACCGTCTTACCCGTTAACCTGCCGCTAAATAGCAGTGTTTGCACTGCTGTGTTTCGGTTTGGGGGTAAGATAGCCGGTGTAATTACTGGCATAGATAGAGGCAATCCATCTAAGTCCTCAGGCTAGGCAGCGCATATGCGATTGTTTGGTCACTATGTCCATGGCCCTCAGTTCCTGCTTTCCATCAGGTGGGCTGAGAGCTCAGTTGTCTACATTAGTCACATAAAAATGCAGAATAAACACAGATTATAAATTACGGCATAAAAAGTTAACTTTCGGAAAGAAATCAAAGAACTCGCAATGTCAGATTGACAAGAAGTGCTAAAAAATTGTTTTCAACTTTTCAGCTCTTCAATTTTCATCAGACATCACGTATTCGTAGGAAAAACGCTCTACCCTCTTGTATGCTACCACAGATTACATAATGCACGATAGGTATGCCGTTTGGCAGAAATGTTTTTCTTGCAAACACTGTTACATTTTATCTTTACAAGATGGTTCGCCAAACCTCTCAAAGACATTTAATATCCTTAATCTAGCACTATTTGAATATTTCAATGGTTTAAATTATACATACGTACATAATCATCCTCTTTCAGTCCACTGTATGCTTACACAAAAGATCTCAATGTCTATGGTCCATGATGATGTTGAGGCCCATCATCAATCTTCTGTAAACTTTTCAGTGACACTTCGATACCTTCGACTCCCAACGATAAGATTTGGGATGGTGAAAAATGTATTCTTACTATCCTACCTACTACCCTATTCTACCACCCTAATTCTTAAATTAAAGTCACTCATAAGTCTCATAACGATTGAAACGTCACTGACTTTTCATTTATTGATGATGCAGCATCATCATAGTGGACAGACTATCTGCGACTGCCAATTCGCTAGCGCAGCGTGGCTGTTAGGGGCATTTGCATTTAAAGCGTACACATAAGCTGAGATTGGACAAATGTGCGTCATTGTTCGCAATAATATGGATATGATTAATATGAACAATTTCTTGTAATTTGATTTCGAAGCTTTTAGGTGATTATTTACAAAGGTTAACATAGTTCACGGTGTCAATTAGATAATTATCTGAAAATAGTCAGCGTCAGCCTTCGTAGCCTGGTAGTGACCCTGCCTACGAAGCTAGAGGTTCCGGGTTCGAATCCCGGCGAGGGCATTATTTGTGTATTTATTTATCACAAATATTTGTTCCTTGGTCATTTCCGTTCATGTATTTAAGTATCTATATGTATCTATCTATTATAACGTCTATGATAGTCCACTGCTGGACGTAGGCCTCTCCTATTAACTATGCGTATAGACGCACTAGGAGGGAAATGCCCATAATTGCCATGCTGGGCAAGCGGATTGGCGATCGCAGTAATGTGTCCACTATGACGACGCTGCTGCCCATCATCAATATTCGTGTGGTGACGGCAGTAAGAATACATTTGTCACCACCTCAACTCCTCCTGCGGGTGTCGTAAGAGTCGACTAAGGGATTGAATTGTCACTGACCGTTATTTGATAAAATATTGATGACCCACATCACAAGCCTCAATTAAGCTTACCGTGGTGGGACTAGGTTAATTTGTGTAAGATGTCCCAAGATATTTATTTTTAATAATTATGGAATGATTAACTATTCAATCAACTTTGGAGTCATGTCCATATTATTGCGAACAACGACGCACAATTATCCGATCTCCGGATAAATAGGAGAGGCATATTATGTCCAGCAGTGGATTTTAATAGTCTGATGATCTAATGTGATGTGAAACATCTGTCGTCTTAAGTGTTCCATGTCCCCACGTCACATCTGCCCGTTCTATAGCACTTGCGATGAATGATGGCGCCAAAAGCCGGGAGAAAAATGATGCCAAACCTCATATTCATATGCTAATGTCTTGTCCCAACCTTAGTGCCTTGAGTAATACAGATACTCGAGGAGAAAGTTAATTTAGTGAAGAGCCATTTTGAAAGCAAATGTGTGTGACGATGACGTTTTGTGATTTTTAGATGTTAATATACCTACGAAATGGATTGAGCAAAAACATTATACAGAGAAAAGACCTTAATCGAATCAAATATCACTATCGCGTGAATGAGGGTTTTCTGAAATGACGTTCACCAGGGCGGCAGCACTGAGGCGTTAGGTCCAGAAACTTGAATAAATTCTAAGAGTGCCTATAGTTTCGTGTTTAAAAGTTTTGTATGAGTTGATAAAATTATAAATATAAAAAAATAAAAATACCTTCTAGTTAGTTTTTCTTTGGGAATAATTGTGTTTCTTAGCGGGACCTTACGGCTAAGTGGCGCCAACTAGTGACATACGTTTTCGAGAAAACCCTCATTGTGTTACGAAAGTTAGTCATACAAACTATGTGGTATACTTTGTCCAACAACCTTTTGCAGTAGTTAAAATGCGTAAATATGGTTCGTATTGTTGATAGCTCCTAGAAAATTTGAATTTGACGCCCTCTTTCAGTGCAACTAAACACAATTTAACTTCGTAACACAAAAATTATGACGTTTTAATTATATATGTACTTTTTTTTATGTTCAACTTGCTTTTAAATACCTACTTAAGTATTCAGTCAGTGCCTCAAGTAAAGTCAATATTAAATATTTATGCGAGCAAATATTTTTTCAATAACATTGCAAATATATAAGGTCGTGTATATTTGTATACATATTTAAGGTAATTTGTGCTCATATTTGTGCCTATATAAACTTAATTTTATTTCCAAATCCGAGAGAACGCAACTATATGATACACATAATAAATATTTGATCTAAGTTATAATAGGTACAACTCTAAATTAATCCTACAAGATATACCTTTTATTAACAAGACAGCTCACATAATAATATTAGCGTTTTAAAACACTCGTAAAAAACCAAATTCAGCCCATTTCATATATTCAAACCGAAGCTAAACTTTTAGAATTCCCAAATATGTTTTAAAAACACGGAGCTGACATGGATTTATTAATTTGTTTTAAAAAATTGGAAACTGATAAAACAAGCCTCGTAGGCGTAGATCACCAACAGTAGAATCCGCTTTTTAAAGTATCCTGTCATCATCATCATATCAGCCGAAAGAAGTCCACTGCTGAACATAGGCCTCTCCCAGTGACCGGTTCTGCGCCATCCGTATCCAGTGAAAAATTACTGAGTATTTATATTTGATTATTATAAAAATTTTTATTCGGTAGGGAGGTAAACAAAAAATAGACAAAATAATTACATAAAAACCTATATAACACTAAATTTAAACTAAAAAAAAATCGTTAGTATTATTTAACAACGAGGTATTATTTACGACTTTTGCCATTACGGTATCAGTGCCAAATACTACACACTTGAGGGTAAGCTGCTA
Organism: Thaumatotibia leucotreta; assembly: GCA_025490895.1. Classification (NCBI taxonomy): domain Eukaryota; kingdom Metazoa; phylum Arthropoda; class Insecta; order Lepidoptera; family Tortricidae; genus Thaumatotibia; species Thaumatotibia leucotreta. The sequence continues at coordinate 47,120 of JALPQI010006078.1, forward strand.
CTATAGCCTAACACACCTGTAACTCCAGAAAATGTAAACCTTCTCTGACCTTCTTGAAACGAGGATTCACTGTATTGATGAGTTTACGAGCTAGTTTACGAGCCTATATCGTTATAATATGAGCGATAATTAAATAAATAGCGAAAGTTTAAATCAATTTAGCTCGAGCCTCATATTTCTCGTTTATAAATTTACCTACTGGTTGTAAATCTGTCCCGACTCGTATGCTCCATCTAGCGAATGATCTGTGTTTGTGGCGAATCGGGTGTGACACTTTTTTGTGCCACGATTTATAGCTCGCCCTGCCACGGATATGTGTTGTCTGTATTCAGATCCATTCGTCCGATACATTGTGATTGCTTTAAAATTCTAGATGTGGATTTTTATTTCCACAGCCTCCGTAGCCTAGTTGATGAGCCTGCCTACGAAGCTGGAGGCTCCTGGGTGCTTAGACAAGTTGCCAATCGCTAGCGCTTAGTCGTCAATCGTAAACGAAAGACAGCTAGCTGTCTTTGTCGCACTAATATGCAAGAGAGGGAAACCTACGATTCGCTACCAAGCGGTAGCGATTGGCAACTTGGCTAAGCATCCTGATTTGAATCCCAGCGAACGCATTTATTTCATGGCGTAGGGGACATTTTTAAGCACCTTTTTATTTTTCATTCTCTTACTTTTTCACTTTTGTTTTCTTTCTCGTCTTTCTTTTATTTACTAAGGGTGACGCTTCATTAGAGCTATGCTATGTGGATGCGATTGATATTGACCAATCACAGCTTAGCCGCCGCGTAACATATCTGTGCAGCAACGGTGATACTGAAAGTATTTAGAATGACGCACATAAAGATCTTTGTAACTTATAAAAACATTTATTTTTTGAAAATAAATTCTTAGCTTTTTTCTAACGTATCACTTATTTTTAAAACTTCCAGCTACGTGAAAATTGTGTCAGCTGTTTTTACAATTTATCTGTGTAACATTTACTACTTACCTCTATAAATTCTATAAATATAATTCTCATTTAATAATCATGTAAAATTTGTTATTGTTACGACTAAATGTTAGTGTTATTACAAGATAATCATGTTTTTACTTTACTTTTGAAGTTTTCATCGTATTTACTTTTGCTGTGTAATGTATGCTTTATCTGAATAAACTTTATTCTATTATATTCTACAGTATGTATCACATTGTAGAGCAAAGAAAGAAACCTGTGAATGTATAAGTCATACTGACCAGCTTTTACTACCGGGCCAACGCCGATCTCGCGAAAAAAAAATAGGCCGTTTCATACATTCCGGCCGGTGGGATGCTGCCGTTTTGTATGGGACAGTCCACAGATGTCATATATACCATAGATCAAGCAAACGTATCCACTTAGCGTGTCAAATGGACTCAGTGAAATCCACTGCGTTGTACGTCTTTAATCGCAGCTTGCAGCTTTCGGGCGTCAAATTTGAAGTGAACAAAAACATTAATAATGCCCCCTTAAGTAATATTAATTGCAACAACACAAAAAAATATGAATACTCAAGGGCCTGAGACATATTTGAAATCATAGGCAAGTAACAACTTCAGTACAAAATTTGACACGCTCGGCCGCCATACAAATGAATGAACTTGTTTCTTCTAGGACAGTCAAATTTACTCTCGCGATTTCGACGTTGGCCCGGTAGTAAAAGTTGGTCAGTAATTCACAGGATTCTTTCTTTGCTCTACAATGTGATACATACTTTAATCTTATTAAAAAAGCTGCTAAACTGGCTTAGCCTTTCGTAAATATTTGATCAACATGCCAATAAGCAATCGAGATTTTCTGATTAACGCCGGCCTTTTTCGTAAATATTAATTACTCATTTACGTAGTTTCAAGTTAAATGTTCGAGGTGAAGGTGGGAATGAATAGCAAATCATGTTGGTGAACAATTTGATTAAATTACTTTGGTAGTGTACTCGTGTGGAACATTTATTATTCACGGTTGCTTAAATACCGTCTTACACTGTGATACAAGGTTGTTTGAGGTATAAATACGAATGTACAAGATATGACTGAATAAGTCATTTATGAACGAAATGCATTAGCTTATAACAGTTATAATACTTTGCTTGACCCAAAACGCTATTAACCCAAAAAATATGTATGTGGTAAATTAACTAAAAACAGTTTATTACTACACGACGTTTGTTGTTACTTTATGAAGAAATAATAAGTTTTTTAACCGAGAGCAAAAAGAATGCCTGTAATCATATCTGAAGTCTATTACGTAAGTATACATTTACTACTACTTCGTACTTTTTTAGTCAGTACTGATACATTCATCATAGCCAGAGCGCTCTAGCTAAATGTTGATACGGTTTCAATCTTTTTATTACACACTACGTATGTATTTCTACCTCTAAAAACTAAAAAATACTTCCCTGCATTTCATAGCGGAATTTTTAGTTTTTACAGTTTGGCATCCTTTTGTAGAAATACGTCTATCTAGTAAATAATAATTCATTTCTCTAATTACCTATTAGGTACTTATATGTTTATAATTAATGGCATCCAACACAAGCATGTTCAAATTCAAACACTGTCTCATTTTATCCTCACATGTGCCGAATTTAATCACAAAATAATTAAACAACATCGTTAAAGGAACTCCATGCTCTATATCCAACTGCTAAGAGTCATATTTCTATATTCTTTGGATCCCTCGTCTGAAGCGAAGTTTGATAGGGTTTGGCGTACTTTAACCACTTGCAGAAGATTAATGGTACTGTCACAAGGATGCTTCGAATCCAGGTCTTTTGACAGGTTATGAGATACGCAGGTATATTTTGGGTGCTACTTTAAGTAGATTATCTTGTGAGTACGTCACGTGTTTACTTGGATATATTCAAAGGCTTATTTGTAACAATCATTGAGATAATATGTACATTACTTCTTAATGTGTTTTTCTCATTTAGATTTGTTAGTTGTCACAGCTGTGTACAGTACACAAAGCTAACGTTAAATAATTTTCTATATTTTTCTCAAACTTGCTACGGAATGTTGATGTTACTTACTTTAAATTAAACCCGGAAATACTATGTCTCCGGTGTCATGTGCTAAGATGATATGTTAAGAGATTTCATGTATTTATTTCACTCCTAGCCTGCAAAAAAACTGTCTTTTGTTTTGAAACGTCAAATTGTGACAGGTCTTGACATTCAGCCACAGAAATAAAAAATAACCTTAGAACTAATGTCTATATTACCACCAGGTTAAAGGATACCTCAAACTGATTAAAAAAAAATTGGCGCGAATGTTTTTTTTTTAATGTTTTACGATACTGTACTATTGGTTAATTTACAAATTAAATAGTATGGTTCGTCGAAATCAGTTCGTTTTATTTCATGGCAAGTTTGAGAAAAGCACTATACAAATCTCGGCGAGAAACAGGGTTACAAGCCGCGTATCCCTACCTGGCCTCAGTTCCTTCGGCCAGATATATCTACTTGGCCTGTAACCCTTCGTTTCCCATCCTCTATTGTAATGTACTATTTATACATGAATAGTAAGCTCGACGCAGGGGATACTTCACAAATGAGTATCAAAATGTTGGACTTCCTGGATTCCCTTAACTCTCGAACATAGATATTAGACACTCCTCCTATTTTAAGTAGTAATACTACTATGTACGTCAATTTAAATATTAAATAATATATCATATACCAAAGAAAAAATACCGATGTTTTCCAACGGAGGTGGTATTTGAACCCATGTCACCAGCTTTCGCGTGTCGGCTACTCGAGTGTTTTAAACGGGTTCCCTCTATCTGGCATAATTTTTTTTGTCCGAAACGCTTAGGACATAACAGACTTGGCATAATCTAAATAACGCAGAAACATCACTTGGCATAAATAACAATATTTCGAACATTATTTCGCCCTAAACTATCATGGCATATTATTATTTTCGCCGAGTGTTATAAGACAGAAATTAGATTTGCATATTTTTTTGGCATATAGCCACATTTTCGCTACTTAACTTGCATTTTTCGTCAGGCAGAATTTGTTGTGAGGGTGAAAATTTCTGCAGTGAGCGAGCGAAGCGAGCGAACATAAACTTTCGGGGCAGATCCGACTCGAAGAGGTTAGGTTAGAAGACTAAGGCGGGAGCAAAGTTCCCGCCTTAGTCTTCGAGGTTTTTTTTTAGCAACCTAGAAAGTACTCAGCTCAGTAACACAGTAAGTAACGTACAGAATATTACTACCTACCTCGATTATATTGAGAGGTAGTAATTATTCCTTCTCTGTTATGCTAAAACAAACTATGCCGATACTTTTTATGCACATCCAGATTATGCCTCATTATAAATAAAAGCATCGAAATTATGCTCGAATAATATTCGAACAACTCGAAATCTGCCACAACGAAATATGCTAAAGTTGAGTATGCCACAACAGTTTCTGCACGAAGCCCATTATGACTACATAGTTTATGCCATATAGAATTATTCATAAAAGAATTATGCCACAACAGGGTGAACTGTTTTAAACTTCTGCATTAGAAAACTTTGGTATATGACCGTATAAGAATTAAAATTCCAATATTAGAATATTTAAAATTCAAATGACAAAATGTGTAAATATTATGTGACGACAGATAATATTTACACATTTTGTCTTTTGAAGACGACCTACGACGGAGTTTGAGTCTTCAAGCAAACTTAGCGTTATCCAAATATCCAGCTCTAGTAATAAACCTTCCCATTTAACCATCTTATTTGCAGTTATCCAAGTCGCACATACGTTTACAAGTAAAGTGGATACTGTGTCAAACCCGGGCTCAGACACCCCGCTGTATCGTATCCGCACACTACCAATAATGATGTGGTGCAAGTTTTGAGAGGGAGCGTGTAACTTGAATTTTGTTGAAACACGTTGGACTTTCCCTTAGTCGGCTCTTACGACACCCGTGGGAAGAGCCGACTATGGTATTGAAATGTCACTGACCATTCTTGGATAGAAGATTAATGATGGTCAGCAGCGTCATCAATGTGGACACACTAGTGCGATTATCGAGAGTGTGAGAGTTGCTGCCGCGTTGGCGTTGAGTTGTAATAATGTGTGAAAACCTAAATGGTAAACACACTAACTCGTTCGTGTGGAAATAAGAATACATTTGTCACCACCTAAACTCTTCCCGCGGGCGTCGTAAGAATCGACTAAGGGATTGAAGTGTCACTGGCCAGCATCATCAAAGTGGACACAACACATCACTGCGATCACCAATCCGCATGCCCAGCGTCGCGATTATGAGTATATACCTCCTATTGCGTACATAATATGGTAGCTTATGTAGCCGTGTCATGAGTTTTCAAGTTTCGGTAACATTCGTTTTCTCTCGATACTTAAAGCAGGCCATCGCGCTCGCTCCAAAATGTCAGTGAATCCTTTACGTATCGAGCAAAACGTAACGTATTCTTCACTTTCCATATTAGTGTACGACTACTGTGGCTCTAAAATGAGACTAACACCGTAATTGGATAGCTAACTTACTTTCTATCCATCACACTCACAGGGCATTGGTATGAGTGAAATGAATATAAAGTGTTTTACGCCGTACCTGGGATCGTCGTTAACCTTCAAGTCAAGGGTGAATAGGCACCTTCTGGGCAAACTCACTCCATCGCAGGCCGCGTCTCTGCCCTTGGCTAGTCTGTGGCCACGAGTAAGCCCATTACAACTAGTGTCATTCGTGGTATGACCAGGGATCGGAGCCGGTTTTTTAGAAAAACCTCACTTCACTTCACTTCACATCATCAGCCTATCTCGGTCCACTGCTGGACGTAGGCCTCTCCTATTAACTATACTATGCGTAGACGCATTAGGAGGTAAATGCCCATAATCGCCACGCTGGGCAAACGGATTGGCGATCGCAGTAATGTGTCCACTATGATGACGCTGCTGCCCATCATCAATCTTGTATCAAAGTATGGTCAGTGACACTTTAATCCCTTAGTCGACTCTTACGACACCCGCGGGAAGAGTTGGGGTGGTGACAAATGTATTCTCCACACGGTCATCTACAAAAACCTCAATAAAGCTTAATTTTTTAAAATGTTTTACGCTCTTTATGTAGTATTCAACTTTTAATGTAAAAATTATAAACATCATATTTTTCAATTACTCCATTAACAACCGTTATCCAATTCCTGGGTATGACTAATGATAAGCATAGCCGCTAACTCTCATAGCTTACACCGCCGCAGCGAGTGCTTCACTATCAGTACGCCGCAGCCGTTCGGTCAATTGGCAGTATCGCGCACTCGCTGAAAAATACAGCTGTGCGCAATGTACCACGTCATTAAACTTATGTCATGGCTTTTAAAACGAACTGACATTTAATCTTGGCGCCTTCAAGCGCTAAAATTCTAGAATCATA
>JALPQI010006079.1:0-66237 GCA_025490895.1 Thaumatotibia leucotreta
TGAACTTTGTGAGCATGCTTTTGGCGTTTGTAATTCGGTAGGGACGGTTGTACGTGCACCAACCACAACTGACAGACTGAAACTCGGAGTAACTATTTCGAAAGTAATTAGCACCAAAATATACATTTATGTCACGTTTTCGATATTCGTATTGATTACTTACTGTTACCGACTTTACGTAGTTAAAATTAATTTATTTTTTTATTTTGCAACTAACTCAAGCTTTAATTGGTGTTTTTTTTTTACTTCTATATACCTACCGCATAATTAATCAGATCCAAGTAATTAAGTATTTTATTTCTTGTTGGCGCCAACTCGTGTCTGAGGCCAAGATCCACTTCGGGTCGCTGAGCCAACGGAGTAAGTAAGTAAGTATTTCTTGTAGGAAACTTTACAATTTATTTAATTGACAGTCAGACAAGGTAATAAATAACTGACTATAAAATCTCCAACTGTGCAATATTAGTTACTAGAAAATAATTTACAGACAATGCATAACGAAGTACTTAGCGAGGACATAACCGTTAAAACTTTATGTTTTCCAAGATCCAAGAAAATTATACGTTCCGAGTTTTACTTAAAAGACCTTCTATGCAGTTTAAATGTGGGGAGATAATTATTTTTGCATAATTCAGCAGGCTGTTCGCAGGATAACCGGTGGTATGTTATTCCGATCACTATTTACACTATCCACTATAAAGGTACTTGGTTACACATTGACGTAACAGAGTTGAGAGACAAAGTTAAATTGGTTTAGTTGAGCGTTCGACGAGGCTTTGTAATGTGTGCTTGGACCGGTTTATGCACATCACACCGATGGGAGATAATAGAAATGCGCTTTAATTTGTCGTTTAGGGCATAATGAGAGCCGGGCCCTGTGATTACTTGCCGCCGGGCCGCGGGCCGCCGTTGACGTGAGCCCTACACGCACGGGCCTACTATTGGCTCTCGCACCCAATTCGCGCGTCTGCACCTGAACTACTGATGTGCCGGTGTAAAGTTTCTACATAATCTTTGCCAAATTATTTCAGAATATGTTCACAGTTTTCGTATAAGGATTTATGAATACGAAAATGGGTTTCAAATGTGAGACAGGTTTCAGGACCGGACAATCGATTTAGCTTAATCCATTTCTGGGAAAGCGCGTGGTTCGGAGTTTTAGAACAAAGCTCGAGTGCCGGAACTTCATAAATATTTCAATAACCCAAACGTCATAACCATGCAAAATGTCCCTTAGTAGTGGTCACCTCATGGGAACGCCCGCTCGATGCCTCCCGGCAAATTCTCGCCTCGGCCATCGCCGGTCTTCGACTTAATCACGGAGACTTCTCGCAACACCCTGTATATGTGACATTTTCTGTCAAAAGGTAGTATTTTGGGTCGATCGTGACGTAAAACGTGCAATTAGAAAGCATAAAGTCGTACACTTTGCTGACAACACTATAGTTCAAGCAACTAAGTATGACGGTAGTAATGTAATGATATCTTTTTACAAATGTCAGTTCTGATTACGCTTTGTTGTGCGGAATAGAGCTTTTTATGTCGATAACCGCTCTCTAATAATCAGATCGGAGCACAATGCTCAATCGCTTCCCACGGTATCGCTCCACTTTCTTAGTGTAACACTGGGTTGCTGCTACTTTATTCGTTGGTTGGTAGTAAGATAGCTTAATATTAGATGCATCGTGACTCGTGTTTCCATAAAGTATGTATTTTGATAATGAAACTCGCCAAAAGATCAAAACGGCGAGTACCATACTACTACTGGTTGTCTAAATTTGAGTGGTCGTATTTTTTAGTTTTCTATTTTATACAATTTATTTAATATCTATATTATTACTATTGTATAAATACCGTATTACAGAAGCATAATAAGATTTAACAAGTTAATACCTTCATAATTGTAACTTTCTAAAGTTTCTTTAAATTAGGTCTTTCTATCCATCCAAGAGACAAACATAGACGGTAGGTAATTGACGTTGCTTGTTAAACTTGACACTTGTTTTCACGTAACCTAACGGCATAGTAAAAAAAATTAGGCAGTGCGGAACGATTCCTAAAATATATGAATTAATTTTGCTCCCTATAAGCCTTGTACCGATTAAATTAAAAACAAAACCCAATAGATAGGTATAAGTAGATATCGATTATTTTGAAAGTCGATTAAGCAGATACGGCGTGTAACAACGCGCATCCCTAAATCGGCGCCGCGATCAGCATTCAACCGCGTATCAGTCGCAATCAGGCGAAGAACAGGCAACTGAGAATCGGTTGAGTTCATGTTATAGGAAAACGTATGTACTTAAGACCTTTGTGATTTAAAGTGGAGTTTTTAATCTTTTATTCATGTTAGAGCCGCTCGCCGCGCAAATTGCAGGGCGGCCGACCTAATGCCTTTCAACTGTTGCTAATAACCTGCCAATTTATCAAAGTTGCCCCGAGCGGCGCAGCATCGATTCGGTCCACTTTTGAGAACACGTGGGTCGGACACGGGCAGGTCCGTCACATTTGTAGTTTTGTACAACTTATTTGCTTACACTATTGTAGCAATGTAAATTAGTCAATCGACAAAATAATTGGAATTATTGTTTGACCTACTTACCTATTTATTTTTACCGCTGAAGGTTTTCGCGAATAAAGTTGGGTCGATCTTGAGCTTTATACCGAGATTGACGAGCTAGGCGATCATTGATTTTGGATGGCAGTTACTGCCGTGAAATTTCGGGGAAGGCGAAGGTATAGTCCAGCTGTGGCGTGAAATTAATTATATTATCAACTCACCTATCAAATTCTCGAAGAATCCCTGAAGCCTTTGCGAAAGGATAAGGATATATTCAGCTTGGTGATGAATTGGTTTTGGTACGCTCTGGCGTCCGTGAAGACCGTCTCCAGGAAAACGAAGTTGTGGTGCTGATAAGGCATCGTATGATGAGTTGAAAAATTATTAACTCACCTATCAAAGTCTGTATAAGCCTCGAAGAATCCCTGAAGCCTTTCGTGAAAGGATTGGAGTCTATCTTCAGCTTAGGGGATGAGCTGGTCTGGTATGCTCTGGCATTCGTAAAAACCGTCTCCAGGAAGACAAAGGAGCGGTGCTGCTAAAGTATCATACGATGATGTCAGTAAAAAAATCGTCAACTCACCTATCAAAGTCCGTAAGCCTCGAAGAATCCCTGAAGCCTTTCGCGAAAGGATTGGAGTCTATCTTCAGCTTCGTGATGAGCTGGTTCTGATACGCCGTGACAGCCGTGAAGACCGTCTCCGGGAAGACGAAGATGCGGTGCTGCTCGCGTGCCAAGTCCGTGATGGGGCCGCCGCCGTCGCGCACCTTCACGAGGTGGATGCGCGGCTGGTACCGGTGCATCGAGTTTAGGACGATCTGAGGAATAATAAAATTTTGTTAGGCTTTGTTGATAAAACGGTTTAAACATAAATTATATGTAGTTTACAGGTCTATGTTTAAAGCATCTAAAGAGCTAACAAAATATGGTAAAATAGTAAATTATTAACATTTCCCTCGTCATCATAGTTGTGATCAGTTAAAAACTGTTATGTACGATTCCCACCTACCATGTTGAGTCCGGATTCACATCTATACGACCGTCATCCGGTCGACAAATAGCGGACGTGAGAGTGGCGACGGCTGGACTGGACTCCATCGCTTCTACCACACTTCATTTAAGGTATAAATCCGGTACCCAGGAATTGTATCAATTGTACCAAAGTGTAAGGCAGGTACGCATAGCCAAGTTTGTAAAAGTCTATGTTTATAAAACGGGAAACATGACCGTGACTATGCTACACACCTATTAATCATGCCACACATTCATTGAATACGTTGATTAATACATAAAACAAAATCCCAGAGCGTAAACTGTACATGATAACAGAGATATAAAACATAACGCTTCCCTAACTTTCAGAGTTAGGTTGAAATTATGCAAATCAGCTAATTCACATGAGAGCAGATGTTCGGCACTCAAGCACGTTAATGCCGAGAATCGGCCACGTCATTATACTTAAGTAGCTTATCACAATCGGTACGTTTAGACAGGCATGCAGGATTATTTTGTGGAGTTTTGAGTCCAAACTGACGTGTGTTAACCCATTCATTGCTGACGCCCCATATTTTTAATTATCACGCAGCGCCGCCGCCTTCTACGCGACGACGCAAATTCGCGTCCACGGCATCACGTTAACATTTCAATGGACGCGAATTCGCGTCCGCGGCATTAGGTTATATTATCACACTTCAAGGACGCGAATTCGCGTCTGCGGCATTAGGTTATTTCACACTTGAAGGACGCTAATTCGCGTCCTCGGCATCTTGTTTACGCATACACAGGACGCGAATTCGCGTCTTCGGCATCCGAGATAAGAATTATGAAAATTACAAATGCATTGAATCCAGAAACCAGCGACGGTATAATATTATCCTCCATAAATAAAATAACATTTTGGTATCAGCTTTAACCCATTCATTGCTGACGCCCCATATTTTTAATTATCACGCAGCGCCGCCGCCTTCTACGCGACGACGCGAATTCGCGTCCACGGCATCACGTTAACATTTCGATGGACGCGAATTCGCGTCCGCGGCATTAGGTTATATTATCACACTTCAAGGACGCGAATTCGCGTCTGCGGCATTAGGTTATTTCACACTTGAAGGACGCTAATTCGCGTCCTCGGCATCTTGTTTACGCATACACAGGACGCGAATTCGCGTCTTCGGCATCCGAGATAAGAATTATGAAAATTACAAATGCATTGAATCCAGAAACCAGCGACGGTATAATATTATCCTCCATAAATAAAATAACATTTTGGTATCAGCTTTTAAGTACAGTTGATTTCTAGCAAAAAAAAAGAAATAACTCGAGGACGCGAATTTGCGTCCTCGGCATCACGTTTACGCATACATAGGACGCGAATTCGCGTCTTCGGCATTGAATGGGTTAAAAACCGCCATTTAAGGTCAGTCAAACTGGAACACTATTAAATAAAAACGTGTTCATAACAATTTGTGTTGTTTTGGTTTGAATTTTGATCCTTAATCATTACGATTAGTAACAGAACCCTAAACGTTGTGGGGTTCTGAAGAATATTTCTTGGCAATTCCATATAATTTACTCCGAGTTCTAACCTTTCACCACTTACTCGAGATTAACCAGTAAGACACTTGGCAGGAATTGTTTTTTTTTTATCAATAATCATTACCTGAGATGTACCCATCTTACAAGTAACATGCATCAAAAACTTAAAATTTATTAAAAATAACAAGAAATGTAAAGTCAGAACATACATGTATCTAATGACTTGTAGAGAAGTACCTAAAGGTCTCTGTCAGGAATAGGTATATAACAATAATATTTGAATAAAAATTATATAATGCACGGTTGGAGACGTATAAAGTCGCCAAGCGTAAATGATTGTACCAAATTGAATGTCGTGACTCTAACAACACAATAAGTGAAGCCTAAATTACTCCCACGTTTCAGAATACATGTCTCAATCCCACGTTTCAGGGATAACATTTTACATACATGTCAATTTTTACATTGACCCTGAACAATTAACTAAAATACCGATATAGGTACTTATACTTTACTATTTAGGAACGAAATAATACCTTCCGTAAATATACCGTACTATTTCGTACCTAATTTACATAATAGTACCGACCGTATTTACCTAGTAAATAATGAAACTGAAAAATGCAGCATTATTTTACTTTAATAGACTTAGGTATAAATTCATTTTCTTTTCAAATATACATCAAACAGCGGTCAAGTTAGATAATCTGAGTGGAGCACGAAGAGGCGATACAATTTTCGCTGTTGTCTCCACCCGACTTGAACCTAATGCCCGCGCCCGGCGTCCATTAATTACAATCCACGCTATCAATTATAATAATAGTGTCGGTGATTTCTCATTACATTGTAGTAATTAATTGGCCCCGTAGCGATGTGACGCGCCGATAAGCTTACAGGCAAATTGTGGCCTTCCTAAAGGACATAAAAGCGTAACTATTTTAAGCATATACGCCCTTTTGTTGTGAAATGACTGGATTGTTCTCGACTCTCTGATGAGATAATTAACGTCCATAAGTTAATTAATTCGACTGTCTCGTTATGAAATTGTTTTAATGGCAGCAAAAGTGTCGATTCATGGGCACCTTGGTAGCGTCGATTGTTTAGATGTGAAAAGTTGCTCAATGCCTAGTAGGTACTAATTAAGACCTAGCTAGTTACAATTTATAGCCAGTTTTAGCGTTACATGTGTAAAAGTTTAATTATAATTACGTCATGGCAGTGATTATATTCTAACATTTAATGTGTCTGGGTATTTAACCTACTAAATAAATTATATGGCTGAGTATCTTATATTGTGCTTTGTGTGCAAATTATGAGATATGAGCCAGATACAAATTGGTTTTTTAACCATGTCCTAGCTTTTTATGTGGAAAGTCCGAAAGGCCTAAACAAAAAACCAACGTTTCTGAAATCATAATGTGAAATTAAAATTTTAGGTCAGGAAAGGCTCCCCTGATGAAATGATTTTTTTATGATTAAAAAGCTGAGATATGATAAAAAAATATTTTGCCCTGAAACAGGAATTCAGCCTAAAGATTCTAAACACAAATAGCTCAACGCCTTTTAGCTTGCGCATGCAATAGTCCAAAACACTGTTTGTTCTGAAATAATGATCAACCATTATCTATGTATGTACAAAGGTAAAAGTAAATGTACAAAGGATTACCTATTAAAGATCCGTTTTTTTTTACTTTTCCCCTGATATAAAATCAGAGGAAAACTCAAAAAAAGGAACACCGAGCAAGTTTATAAAAAATCGTAACTAAGTGGAATTAACATAGCGGGGAAGATTTTATTCTTCTACAAGGATTGTAGAGCTTTTGATAACATTCTGAGTAGCAAAAACATTTTTTTTAAACAAGTGAATTTATCATTTTCATAAAAAAACCATTCAAGACAATATGATATTAAACGAATATTTCTAAGAATTATTGAGTACTTAGGCCTAATAATATATTTATGAGAAACCTACTCATTTCGAGCTAGTTTTTAATTAGATTTTAAAACAAAACTGTAAGTAATTAGGTAATATATATCTACACTTGCGGAAATACAATACTAGTGAGTGCTGATTTCAAACAAGATAACACAAACTAATATTAAAAACATTCCATTTAAAAATCTGTTTTTGTTGGATTTTTTCAAGCAATCCTAAAACATGGAACATAGATTCTTACTTACAAAATATGGTTAAATTGATTTGTAGACGAAATTTAAGAATGTTACCTACAAATAAAAATAATAAAATGGAACGTTTGTAATTGCTTGCTTTTAATTAAAATGTCTATGGAGCTATCCGACGACAAAGTTACATATTTTCTTAATGGTATGTTCCAATAAAATCTGATTTTATAATGGATACCACTTCCACCTAATCCTACTAATCTATTAAATCAGGATTCAAACTTATTATGTAAATCAATAAAGATAAGTAGACAATGTAATAAATGTATCTTATAACATCGCATGTCTATAAAAATAGTCTACAATAATAACCGAGCACAAAAACTGCCTGCCGTTCATTTTCATGAAAGGGATCTTAGCTGAAGTCACGTACGACGAAGGCGACGACACGACGTGCTCTGAGGGGATGTGGTCGAGCCCACGGAACCCACCCGGGGCCACGCGATATTAATCTTTAATATCAGTCCCGTAAGGAAACGTGTGGTCGGTGAAGGGCCAGGAGGGTTACCGCGAACCACGATCGACGTGTTGCATCCCTGTTATACTCACGTATGGTATTGGAAGTGCAACAGAGAGGTAACGAGACTGTGGTTCGCGGTCCTCAGATAGGTGTAATTGCGGTGGGGCGGTGGGAGGGCCGCGAGGAGGAGCGGTGATGGCGGCCGGTGGGGGCGACCGTCGCCAGATGGCAGCGGCCCGTCGTGGTCGTTGCTCGTGTCTGTTTTGACGTAAGTACGTTTAGGCATATTTTAAGCTGGAGCGTTGACGTTGAAAACTATATCTGAGATGTTCCATTCTACTTATTGTATTGGATATACATTATTTATGATTCGTTTTTATTTATGGATGCAGTTTCTTAGGTGATTTGGATTGACATTAATATAAGTCTACATACCTATAGGGCTCCGGAATTTTGTGTCGACGTGATCGAATGTACTTGAGTTTTAATTAAGTATAAGTATATAAAATAATATTAAGGGTTTCATGGGTATTTACATACAGGAATTTTAATATGCTTGAGTCCTATATGGATGGTGGCACGTAGAGGCTACTTGGGGTCATTTGCTGTACTTATTGTATTCCTTGTCTCGTAGAACCCATTTAGTACAACAAAGACCAATAATAATGTTTAAAAAATTAGAGTCAACAGAAAAATAATAAATAATAATAATAAAAAGTAGGTATTTACATTGAAAATTGTTACGTCTTTCTAAAAGGTAGTCGTGTCCGTGAGAATATTACCTACCGTAAATGCAGGAAAAGGCCAAGTATGTACCTACATTTTAAATACAAGGAAAACCCAAAGTAATAACTAACTATATTTAATTAACTAGATATATTATAATAAAATCACACACAGCGAACTTATACGGTAATGATGATGTCATAGTATTCTTATAAGAAAACTATGAAACAAGTTGCCTCTATCACGCGTGGATCTTAAAGGACTAAAGTTCTGTGTAGTATCATGGTTAATAATAGGTACCTACCTAACTAAGTAACTACCTACGTAGCATAAAATGAATTTGACGGTTAACTAATTTATGATATTGATGATGAACTTGAAATTAACAATGCGTCTCAGTTCGGTTTACTAAATTCTAATAAGAAAAAAAACAATGACACGCAACTTTCAAAAGTCCCAGACATTGGAAAAATAAGAATATTATAAATAAATATCATAAAATAGCAGAGTAAAAGTATCTTTTGTAGCCGTAACTCGTAATATAGCTGACAAAGTAGCGAAGGTGTCATTGGACTGTTGAGGCAGCATTCAAAATGCTCACCGGTACCTAAAATAAACCAGTATAAATCTGACCTCTGGTTACGCGTACATATTCGTATATAAGGGTTCAAATTATTCTATGGATGCAAAATATGGCGAAATGGCGTGAATCAATGTCGTCAATGAGTTGATGGGCGGATTACGTCGGCTTGTCGCCTCGCGCGACAAATCGGCCAATTTGTACCTTACCGCGGACCCAACCGTCCGACGGAAGGGTCATTTGGACACTGTGTTTACGCTTTTACAAGTCGAAAGATAAATAACAAAAAATGTGTCTAAATTCGGAATATTAGATTTGAATCGACGGGCAAAGTTGCTTATAAAATAATAACAGTGTTTTTGAATTCAGGGGATGTGTTAATTAAATGGAATAGTACATTACTACCGAGGCCGGGAAGTGACTGGTTGCCGGCCGAATATATGTAGACGGCCGAGCGAAGCGAGGCCGGATAGTATTCGGACGGCAACCCGTCACTTCATGGCCGAGGTATGTATAATGCTTTTCTCAAACATGCAATGAAATGAAACAAAAAAATGTATCTTCTTTCTAAGAAATTATAAGTCAACTACATAACTAAGTCTTTGAAACACAACAAAAGTCAAATACGACACCGACACCTCATTTTTTTTTTAAGATTGACCTGTTTGATAGTTGCAAATTTTTACTTTTAAAAAGCGGTATTAGACGACGCGGTCGGTTGGGCCCAATTAATCGCATGCGGTGATCGGACCCGACTGATCGCGTCGTATAATACTGCTTTTTAAATATAATTTTGAGTAGTTATTGTACATTTATTATAAATTATAAAATTTAAATACCTAATTGTAACTGCAAAAAATTGCTATTATTTTTTTAAATACTAATATTACTTACAGATAATTATTGGCTAAAAGCCAAGATGCCAGGGGCCTATTTCTCGTACCTTATTAGACTAGTAATATTAGTCCATGGGCTAATATTTTTTACAAGTTTACAAATTTGCGTTTCTCGAAGCCGCTCTAATAAAATATTAGTTATTAGTATCCAACTAATAAATATTAGCAAATATTATTAGACCTACTTTGGTTTTGGTTTCTCGAATACAAAGAAAAATAACTACACTTGTAAAATACACTCATAAAGCTATTAGTCGCCGAAGCTTGGTAAAAAATATTAGTCCAAGCTATTAGCGTGTATTTATCACAGTTAACTAAAGAAAATTATAAAATCTGGACGGATTCGGATGAGAAATAATTAAAATTGTTAATTCCTCCCATTTTTACGTTTATCGATTTAGGTTAACGTGTCCGAAAAGCTTCCAAATAAAATATATCTGCCTTCCAATGTATTCCTCAAAACCATCAACTTCATATCCATTCTTAATAAATTAAAATATTTTATTTTAACATGATTTAAACTAAACAAACAATTTGCTTTTTACCGCCAATGTTTAAATTTTTTTTAATTATGTAATAAGGCATGGGTAATACCCCAATCAGCCAAGTTGCACTAATATTTTTTATTAGTTTACCAATATTAGTTACCAGTCTAATAATTATTTTCGAGAAACAGAAAATATTAGGACTTGTAAAATTTTCACTAGTAACTAATAACTAATATACTTGTAAACTAATAAGTACGAGAAATAGGCCCCAGGTCACAACCCTATGTCAAAAGAAATTTAAAAAAGAGGCACTTGCCGGCCTAGGCCGGCAACGAGGTACTTCCCGGCCACTTTTTAGGCACGTAACTATAACATTTCATTGCATGTTTGAGAAAAATGACATTATGTAGTGTGAAGCACTTCCATATGTTAAACATAGTTGTGATAATAAATTATTTTATTTGTTCATGTACCTATTATAGTTCAAGAACATCCAAGTACTGCAGATAAATAGGTAACATATAATTGAAATACAGCATTAAATGTAATTTCAATCGACGGGCAAATATGCCAATAATATAATAACGAAATGTTATTCGACATGTTTGACAAGGTTGTGATCCGCGTAATAAAATATTACAGTGAGTGTGTTAAATAAACGGAATATGAAGTTGTTGTGAAGCATGAAGCACTTAATGTTAAACATACAATTTTATTTCAAACATTCAATATACCTACACCCTACAGCTAGGCAAAATAGGACGACATAGGTAGTAATGGACGAAAATATTGTACCTAATCACAACGGCTATTATTACCTACCTAGGTATAATAGCCGTTTTAACCGTTTAGGTACTTACCTATATGTACCTATTTCTAAATCGCTATAAAGAAAAATGAAGTTGTGTTTGCTCCAAAAGTTTATGACTTTGCCATTTAATTTTGGAATAGGTTTGTTTGCCTTCCAAGTGTTAGTGCGACAAATAGATTTGAAACCTGTCTACCTAAAAAGAGGCTACGTAAGTAGACAATTAAATAAATAATAGTCATCGCACTTAGTTTAGAAAGCGTGTTAGGTAGCTTCGCAAATGATGCAAAGTTGCCAACTTTTCAATCTACTGGTTCGACAAGGTCACGCCCCGAGTAATAAAATTCAGTTTGTTAAATTGGAATATGACGGGATATTGTGGAGCACAAAATGTGGAATGTATGACTTTATTTATGCTAATAGCCCGCGAACATTCAATATCTACAGTATGTCAACAGATCGGGTGTGGGCGAGCGGCGGGTACACTCGCGTCTAAATTAAATTAAAATGAAAATAAAGATAATGGCACAATTTTACTTGAGTCGATGTGCAATCGTTAAACGCCGATATATAAATCGATAGAAAATAGTAGTACATACGAGTAGATATAGATATACGGGCACATTTCATAATCGAAATTTATGTAAGATGTGACCGTATTGCAGGAAAATATGGTCCCTTTTACCACACAATTCTATTTTGAGATGTGGCCGTATTGCAAGCACGTGACGATATGTGACGATTGTAGAGTTATTGCTACGTGTTATGTTTTGTCCTTATCAATTAAATAGTTACGTATAAAGTGAAATGTATTTAGCTACTCATATTGTCACATCAACACTTTTGCACCCGAGTATCCCCAGAGCCGCCGAGGTTAAGTCAACAGAGAACGTAAGCGATGAGAAAT
This sequence comes from Thaumatotibia leucotreta, assembly GCA_025490895.1. Taxonomy (NCBI): domain Eukaryota; kingdom Metazoa; phylum Arthropoda; class Insecta; order Lepidoptera; family Tortricidae; genus Thaumatotibia; species Thaumatotibia leucotreta. The sequence continues at coordinate 12,146 of JALPQI010006079.1, forward strand.
GATCTCTTAAAGTAGGGGATTTCGCTACATTTGCATTAGTTTCAAAATTATTTAGCGTTATTAATTTATTTTACCAGAAACATGGATTCATGTTGGCTTGGTCATTATCGAACAGCAGAGATTTCATAACTATTCTTTAGACTTGATTTATAAATTATGTAAAGCTATTAGATATAGCTGATAAATTGAATTATAAATGTGAAGTATTATCACAAGAAGTATTTATGATTTTGTAGATCTGAATAACAAATACAAATAAAACAACGCACGCTAGAAGCCTAGTTATTTATTGGCAACTAACTATAAACAGTATAAACCACCTACATCAATGCCCAAGCAATACTAAAATTTAAAATCTTTATTATCACCGTAACCCAACCGTCTCAAGTAAACAATTGTAATAATATAACGTTCGTCATAATAACGGTGGCAGTAAAATACATCCAAATAAAATGCTCGATCGTAAAGAGAGTGACATAGGACATAGGATGAAATACTGGTAAATCGTCATTTAAGGCGAACGAGCGTCACCGCCCGTCGGGGAGGCGCGTTAACGTCACCTCGGAATGAAAAAAGGAGGAGATTATTAAAAAAGGAAGTCAGAAATGAAGTGAGACGAGAAAAACAAATAAGGCAACAAATTGAAGTGAGAGATGTGATGTCGCTGCGCCCCCCGCGGGTCTCTCGCTTCCTAAAGCTGTTACTGGCCTGATTGATGCACTATCGTTGGCTCAGGTATGCTAGATCGCGGTCTGAATTATGATGGCAATTTTAGCACGTACTATCACAAAAGTCAAATTGGCCTTTTTCGGTGCAAAGTTGCATACGTCTCTCGCTTCCTAAAGCTGGTTACTGGTTTGACGGATGCACTATATTTGCCTTAGGTATGCTAGATCGTGGTCTGAATGATTATGGCAATTTTAGCACTTACTATCAAAAAAGACAAATTGGCCTTTTTTGGTGCAAAGTTGCATACTTCTCTCGCTTCCTAAAGCTGGACTGGCCTGATGGATTCACTATTTTTGGCTTAGGTATGCTAGATCGCGGTCTGAATTATGATGGCAATTTTAGCACTTACTATCACAAAAGACAAATTAACCATTTTTGGTGCAAAGTTGCATACGTCTCTCACAGAAGACAAATTAGCCTTTTTTGGTGCAAAGTTGCATACGTCTCTCGCTCCCTAAAGATGTTACAGGCCTGATTGATGCACTATCATTGGCTCTGGTATGCTAGATCGCGGTCTGAATTATGATGGCAATTTTAGCACTTACTATCACAGAAGAAAAGTTGGCCTTTTTATTATTTGCATACGTTAATAAAAATACTTGTCGAACGATAGATTTATAAAATATTTAATCTACATAGACATTACTGCTTCAAGGAAGTTTTTGGTTTACTTACCTTTTTCTGGCTAATGGATACACGTTAAAACTACGGTTCAGTAAAAAATAGACAAATTTGCTAACGTGGTTATCAGTGTAAATAACTTAAATAATATATCTATCTCTTGTGGTCACGAAAACCAAAGAATTTTGCAAAAGCTTGTCAACTTTACCCTGAACAAAACTCTCATAATGAACAGATGTGTGTTAAACGCAAAGTTCATTAGCAATAATAGTAATTTTACGAAGTTAAGCAAATAACGAGACAAACGATTCAACTGGAGGTCCATAAAATGGTGAGTTTAGTGCTCCTGTCCTGTTTCCCGCCGCACTAGGGTTGGCACAATAATAAAACAAAATTATAACATAAGGTGACGTCACCAGTAATTTTTACCACCCAATGATTTACATTCATTCTAATTTTTTAGAAGTTAGGCATTTTGTTTTGCAACAGTCAGTTGATAACCTTAGGTTCTTAGGATTAAAGTCTGCTAAAAATGTCCTACATTAGTTCCATCACTGTATATGTGGCATAGTTTGTCGTAGGTAGGTACTATTCACCGAGGTAAGTGTGTAATTGTGTATCTATGATTTAATTTGGTTAAATGAAAAACAAGTCACCAACTTTTTCCAAAACATGTAACGTCCTGTAGTAATAGCTGAAAATGTTAGATTGCAACTTCTAGACCACCTTTTACATAAATAATTTTTATATTCAAATAAATGATTATGTAGGAATATACATATTTGGACAATTAAAACTTTGTAATTATGTGTTAAGTTGAGCACAGTTTTGTTAATGTAAATATACCGCTGCTGGCAACCCTAAGCTACGGTCCACAAGTCGAATGACAACGGCCCGTAAATCCAAGCGGTGCCTTCAAAACCCCAGCGCGGCGTTCAATCAATCATTATTATTTGAAACGCATTGTTTGAATTTTCACAATGTACTCTAAAATGGTTCAACTCAAAATATAATGCAATAATTGTCCAAGACAGAACTTATTTAAATTTTCTCATCGCGCCGTGCCTTTACTTACATTATTATGTAGTGACCAATAATCTGTTGTAGCGGAAATCGGTTTTAAAATATGAGAATTTATGAAAAGCCAAATTGCTAAAATATGTTACGATGGTCTTATTTCAACGATCCCGTTGTATGAAAGGGTAAATGCTCAATTATAAGCAATAAAAGCTACTGAGCAAGCCGCGTACAAAACCACCCGCCCGCTTCCGCTGACTCGCGCGACTTCGTCCTTACCATGAGTTGCCGGCGGGAGCAAATGTATCGATTGCGTAACTTACTATGTTTTTTTTCTCGCTCGGAGAGTCAACTAAGTTATTCGCCATAATGCAGAAGTGTAAGGGTAATAACTTAACTTGGTTGACCTTAATAATAAGCTAGCGCGAGCGGGATGATAATAAAGTAAATTACAAACAATACATATCTTACAGTTTCTTCACACGGTCAACTCATGCTAAAGACAAAGGGAATCTACCGCGAACTACGGTAATCATAAAATTTCGAGCATCTGTCTCGGATACTTCGTGACAGGGATCGCTCTAGGCTCTCTTTAATTATTCGCAAATTCTATTATTAATTGGTGCGAGCGCGATGACCTGCTTTACGTATCGACGACAACTCATAGTACGGCTTTAGTTCAATGCTAAGTATAACGAATAAATGCGATTTTGACAACGCCAAACGAGAATACTAGTGAATAAAATCAAAAGAAACAACCAAACGTCAATTATTTAATTGGGTAACTTTGCCCCAGTTTAACGGCTAATTACAGTTAAGGTTCCATATCGAAACTAATCAAAACATTGTTTTATATGTGTAATAGTATTATTATATTTATTAGTTCGTAAACAACGCGGGAGCTCGGCAAGCGTTTGTTAAAGAAGCATCCTCTTCATTTCGATTACACTTATTATGACATAAAAATACTTCATCGATGAGACTTGTGTTAACATCGCCACAAAGTACATTAACGGCCTTTTGCAGTATCCTAGTAAGTTCATTCGAGTATAGGAGCTTAATCCCTGTTTACGATATAGGCACGTAATTATCGTTACGATAATTTGTGGCAACTTTGCCCGCTTTATAAGTATTTCTTACCTTCAACAAGATACTTTTTGTAACTATTGTATACTATATTTTTATAAGAGTTAACTCTATATAATATAAGGGTTAACTCTATACGGCTATAATAAAAGCTATCCCCCTAATATTCATATTATACTTCTCCTAACTTAGCAAGCCAATATAAGTAATATTTGCCCTATTAGACCCTATCCCTATAGACTGAAAGGATGGGATACAAAATATTCAGCGAATACGTGCTAATAATAAACGAATAAAGTATTTATTTATGTATTTTAAGATACATGGAGCATTCGAAAATCTCTAAAAGTCATTCTAAAATTAAACAATAAAATAAAAATAAACTAGGTACGTACGTAATCTCATAATCTGTAAGTATGTAGGTATACAACTCTTCTCTTCTATGTACAGATTGCCGTGTTTAGTCTACGACTGTAATTCCGTATACTTATCTAATATAGGAAAGGGGACATTAGGAGGGTGCCTCCAATCAGAATGAACGATGTATTCGTCAGATGACACCCCGATAAGTAATACAACAAACACGAGTGTAATAGTATTTTGTGTATCAATATATCGTTGTGATTATAATAATATATGAGTGTGTGACAGACACTCGGGAGTTTTTGGATCGCGAGCTTCCTACCTGGGGTGCCATTCCGATTGCAACAGCAAGTAAAAGCTTTTCATAACCAACGAACAGATTTTCAGATGATACAATAGCTGTTACTATAAATAAACGGTTTTGGTCGTGTAGGTTAGGACGGGAATGGAATTCTATTGTGTAGATAAATTTCAATGACAATTGTGGAATTTACACCTTATAAAATAGTACATTACGACACTAGTGCGAAAAACATGAAACCCAGAACGAGTGGCGATGTTTTAAATCGACACATGTTAAGAATTTCCTTTTTGCACGTTTCTCGTATGACTTTTTTTAGTACAGATGGCCCTCCGAAGTTTTGGACCTGACGTAAAATGAAACTCTTCTCGCACTAGCGCCTAAAAAAGGCACCATCTGAACTAAATTAATTATTTTTAGAACGATGTCAATGTGACAAAACGAACATTTATACATTTTGTATTAAATAAGTCCGAATGATTTCTAGAGACTTATTTCTCATGTAACTTGTAATAGTTATATGTATTTAATACAAGGGGAATTCCGTGTCTAATAACTAATGGTGTTAAAAATAAACTTCTAACTATATTACAAGTACATAATAAGAAATGGGCCCTCATGTTACAAAGGGTCATGTTACAATGGTTACACCGAGAACTGGACTTCGCGTTCGACTCAACAAATAGGAATCAGCGACCAGACCGCGCCAGGGGGCCTCGACGTATTTTATTAATTTATATTACACTTACCCATACCATAACCACTGCTTCGAATCACCTGTCTACAATATTTGTTTTAATAACCACCTTATCTCTGACAGAAAACGTTAATTATTAAAAACATGAAAAACTCAAATGATTGACTAAATATAAGATAACGTTCATTAAGAGGTACGGTGAGCGTTTTATTGAATTTTATTGGCTTGTAAACCCAGGCCATCAAAATCACCAAGCTGTTATAAATTATCGCGCGAATTGTTTATCAAAATGTACTTTGTATGACACATACAAAGGTAGGTATGGACAGGTAGACGCGATCCGGCGGTCGGCGCTCGGGTGTTGTGATATATTGATCGACTCAGAGGAACCGCATTATGATGACTTCGAGAGCCGTAATAACTACGTGGTTGATAAATTACTCACCGTGTTTCAACTGACACTCACTGGTATTTCACCAATAGCAAAACCAGCGCAGAAATGTCATTCAAATTACTTGTTGTGGTTAATAATTCGTTTTTCGTAGCATAAGGAATTGCAATGATTTTTCATGTGAAATGATTGAAAGTCTCTTCCAATATTTTTTATATTAATACTGAAAGCACAAAAGACATTCGGTTAAGTACCTTGTTTCTAATGTTGAAAAACACGGACCAAGGACTAAAAACTTTGATATCTGCATATCTATGGAATTAAGACTATGAAAGTAGATACTATTGTAATTCAAATTACATTGCGTAAAACCATCCAGCTATAGTCCAGTACTAACAATTGTCCACAATTTCAAATCCTAACTAAACATCAGTTCCAGTCTTCTTTGGTCCTTGTGATGATTTTTTTAAAACATAAAATCTTAGAAATTTTGTAAAGGAGCTTTGGTTTAGGAACAACGATTAATATAAAAAATACCGTTCTTCGAAAATATTCGATTTAGGTTGGGGCTTTTGGACTATAGTTTTACGTCTACTAAGCTACCAATACCAACTAAGCTTCAGTCCCAATCCCAATCTTCTTTTTGGTCTCGCCACTAGCCCAAGATTTTATTTTTCATTAAAAATGAGCTTTTGCCTAAAGGTGCATTTAGGCCAAACGAGCATTCGCTCATTCTATCCCCCACTCTACGAAATCAACGAATTTCGACGAATCATGTTTTGTGTAACGAACGAATTTCGTAGAGTTCGTTTGGTCTAAATACACCTTACGAACTGCACAATGAATATAAGAATACACCTAATCAAAGATAGGTATACGATTTAGTTTTGTATCATAGTTGGGAGCTTTTGCACTATAGTTAGATGGTTTTCCGGTAACCTACTATTCTGACAGATCATAAAGTGCTGGTTATTATCCAAACGTTCGCGCAACCAGATAGAATACACGCCCAGCGACAACCTCGTTAATGGCATCGGCTTTTGGCTAACGACCGGCATAAAGTTACACCGTTCCTATTAAAAAATAAACGCTGTGCCAACATTTTTAAGACCATAACATAAAAATATACTGCGACAAGTTTTATGATTGATTTAGGAAACCGTTTTGATTTAGTGTTGTATAAATAAAGTAACTTTCTTAAATTTATTTTCGCACCTGTACAAGTCGTAGAGGTAAAATTGCACTGGATGAATAAATAATTCAATCGAGAACGAAAACGTGTATTCGCTCATTCTATCCCCCACTCTACGTAATTCGTTCGTTACACAAAACGTGATTCGTCGAAATTCGTTGATGTCGTACAGTGGGGGATAGCATGAGCGAATGCCCGTTTGGTCTAAATGCACCTTTATTAGAATTTGATGGTAAAGTTTTGGACCTCGATGCACACTACATTAGCTCGACTTCCAGCCTGCCACGCAATCATTTACCAATAATCCTCATTCTCGTCAGTGTAAAAGCGACTTTATTCGAGAAAACTAGAAAATAGTTAATTACAGCCATTTGTCATTACAACTTACAATTCACCACAGACGTTACCACTACGTTGGTTGGTAAGTGTTTTATAATTGCCCGTAGCTTAGTACATTTACTTAACTCAAAGTAAATTAAATACTAGGATGGAAGACGAACGTAACGATATAATATCCAGCGTGAAAAATTAAATAAGTGGGTTACCTATATGATTATGGGACGTGTGGCCTAAGGCGCCCATTCCGATTTCTATCGGGCTTCTTACCATTAATTATGGTATAATCTATGAGTAACGGAACCTATTTTTGGACAAACTATAATAAATTACATTAAGGAAAATAAAAGGCCAACTCGTGTAGGATTGAGGGAATATCGATTATGGTATTGTTAAGGAAAAAATGGCGCTCGTTATAATGCGAAATAATTCAAAATCAGTAACTTAGAAATCGTCATTCAACCATTATATTGTTTGTTACATTAAAGAAGATTAATGAGAAATCGTTTCGTTTCTGACTCAGTCAGACATTTGCCGTGTGGTGACGGCATTGCCGTGTGGTGACGGTAGTAGGAATACATTTGTCACCATCCCAACTCCTCCTGCGGGTGTCGTAAGAGTCGACTAAGGGATTGAAGTGTCACTGACCAAGTGACCATTCTACAAGATTGATGATGGGTAGCAGCGTGATCATAGTGGACACATTATTGCGATCGCCAACCCGCTTGCCCAGCGTGGCGATTATGGGCATTCACCTCCTAATGCGTCGATACGCATAGTATAGTTAATAGGAGAGCCCTACGTCTAGCAGTGGACTAACATAGGCTGATGATGATGATGATGAATGAGAAATCGTAATCGACAGCATTACCTTATACATTTATACTATCACGGTGTTAACTGGTTCAGTCCATGCAATTTGTTACTTTAACATTTTAACATCGTGTTAGTGGACCATATTCTATTTTAGATTTAATTCAAGCAGAAGTCTGGCAGCAAGGCATATATACCCCATGTGTCTTCAATTTCCGAATAGACTATCATCATCATCATCATCATCATCATCATCATCATCACCATCATTTTCTGCTGTTAATCGCTCATTGTTGAGCACAGGCCTCTCTTGCTGTACGCCACTGAGCTAGCTAACTTCATCCAAAACTGACCTGTACTCTTTCGAATATGGTCCACCCATCGAGCGACCAGACTATACATAGTAAAGGTGCATTCAGACCATTCGTTGTTCTATCCCCCACTCTACGAAATCAACGAATCACGTTTTGTGTATCAATTAAATTTCGTAGAGCAGGGGGTTAGGATAGCGAATGCTCGTTTGGTCTGTATGCACCTTAAGAATGTATTCCGTCATCCGCAACAGCAAGTCAGCAACACTGCGGCACGATCGTGCCCGTCATCGCCGGGCTTTCGTGCCGGCCTCGCCACTCGCGTAGCGTACAGCTCACGAAATTATACTTTTTAGATAACCCTTCGTCTGACACCTTAAGTTTAAGTAATTATTAGAAGTCACTTTCCACGTCGTACGTTGTTAAAATACCAAATAGGCAAGCAAAGTGGTTTCTGCGGTTCCTGCATAGCGTAAAATATCTGGATGCCCAGCTAGAACTGATTTTCTACACAATTTTTTTCTTCAAAACCTTATAAATAAAAGTTACGTTATAAATATAAGGGCATCAGGAAATAATACGATGTTTTACCGTTTGGTGTAGAAACTTTAAGTTCATGGGGCCATTAGGACCTCAGCGCTCTCAAATTATTTTCCGAAACAAACGTCTGATTGACGTAACTAGAGACCGATGTGATACAGCGAGGAAATGCCACCAGCATTCTCGGTACAATGCCGATAGGGGAATTTTTGATGTATGGCAGGTTATTTACTTAGTTAAGTTGGTTACATAAGTACATGTTTTAATTGTATTACGCTGCATTATAGGTTTCTATGTATAATTGTATGTCTAAAATGCATCACCCTATCCTTATCTGTCTGCATGCATGCATTAACAAAGCCTAAACGGTAGGCAAGCTTAAAGCATTAGTATTGGAACAATGACCCCATAATTTTCCTCATAATGCGTCACGCAAAAAATACATAAATAACGAGTACAATTATGACATTTATCAACAAGAGGCGAAGACAAGAATATCTCCTTGCTACATTATGCATTATTTGACCACTCTACATTTCTACACGGTTTTCGTTGAATGGTCGTAATCAAGCTGCAATAATTCTAGCACCTGTGTACTGGCCACGAGTTGGCAAGAGGCAAAGTCACTTTTATATGTTAGCGTTTACTGGATACGTAAAGTAGTCCATCACGCTCCCTCCAATATATTAGTGCGATCGTGACAGACAGCTTTACGTATTGAGTAAACGTTACATGCCAACTCGTGGTAAGTAGGTACACTGGAGGCTAGTTACCTTCGTGTTACGACCAAGTCCCGCTATAAGCCCAATAGGCAGCATTAGCGGGGTTAAGAAATTACAACGCTTATGAATGCGGCAGTTATTTTAGTATTATTCGAATACAGGTAGTTAAGTCGCGGGCCGATGATTAATTCGTCGGTTTCATGGAGTTTTTGTTCCACAATTAGTGCGGCCCGTGCGTGCGGTGACGACTTGCGTGGCCGATACCACATTGTTACCAATATTAACGAGTGACCCACAAGAATTTCGTGTTCGATAAAATATTGCTAATTAGACTTTTTACGGTTCAGGACCGAAATTGTACAAGTCCCCGAATACAAGAAATGGTATGATTTAATATTGATAAGAATCTCGTTAAAAAACCCTGGTGGCTGTTGTGTTGGTGAAGTTAAGACCAGTGGACGTAGAGGACAAAGGGGTAACGAAACGGAACGTCAGAGGCGGGGCGCGGTGATGGATGGACGCTGCTCGTCGAAAAACAACACCTAATTGGCTTTCTGGCCACCGACCTAAATAACAGAAAAGATTACGAGTATTACGAAAACAGTTCTTTTAATAAACCATCTAATAATCTAAGTATTCGTATGTTATTTATAAGAATGCTAAGATGATTGTTACGGAATAACTTACCTAAATATATTTCACGTATTTGTTTCAAATATTATCGGTAATGGCAATGGCACATTAGCACATCACTAGCTGCAAGATATACATATTTAGACGTCGTAAAGTAGCTATGTTTAAACATGCACTATTTGCTTACGGAATTAACATAACGCAAATAGAGGTGTGCGCCGCGGGACCCACGCCGCCGCCGCCGCCGAGGTTTGCAAAATTCACGCCGCGACAAAAATTTTGCGGAATAAAATCATTTAAATTACGCGCCACGCTGATTATATTGACATTAAACAACAATATGTTTGCGAATATCGACAAGCGGTTCCCTCTGACCGAAAAGATTGCATGCGGAGCACTTCTGGATTGCAGATTTTCAGGCCTAACGGTGATTGATACGTACCTACGAAAAAAACACACTACTCGGGCAGAAATGTTCCCAATTGTACAGATTTCTTTTACAGAATTCCAAGTCTACACATACCCAATACTACAGATTTACAAACCTAGTAACCTACAGAATCCCAATACTTTGATATTCCAATATTACGGTTTCCCATGTCTACAGATTTTCAATATTACTGATTCCTAACTTTACAGATTACCATGCCTACAAATTCCTGTCTACAGATTGCATATTCTCTAGATTTCACGTCTACTGATTCCCGACTGTAATGTTTTTTTCAACACACTTGCTCGTGAGTCGTAACGTAGGTCTTATTGAACCGCTTTTAGGCTTATAATCCTAGGTATTATTCGCTTTGTGTTTTTTCATTATATTATATTCTTCACATCGTCGATCCCACAATGTCTGAAGACAAAAGTCTTATCAGTGCGTCCTACCCGTCATTACGTACGGAGCCGAAACGTGAACACTGACTGTACGGCTGGTCCACAAGTTTAAGGTCGCTCAGCGAGCTATGCTCGGCGTCTCTTCGCGGGATCGAATCAGAAATGAGGTTATCCGGCAGAGAACCAAAGTTATCCACATAGCCCACTGTTAGCAAGCTGAAGTGGCAGTGGGCTGGCCATATTAGCCGTAGAACCGACAACTGTTAGGGTAAACGAGTTCTTGAGTGGAGACCGCGTCTCGGCAAGCGTTGTGTAGGACGCCCTCAGACAAAATGGGCCTATGATGATGATGGATATTTTTTCATTATTTACGTTAGGCCACCATAGGAGGTTTAATGACTGTCTATTAACTGATTCTATTAATTTAAGTGTTTGCCATGGAGGATCTTTGTGCTTCTTGAATAAAATATGTTTAAAAATAGACCAATTTGTAACAAAAAAATTTTCATTAGCAATTTAGGAAAGGTATTTCTCATGTCGGTATGTTTCCTCTTTTTGGACAGTATACGAAATATTTTATTATGAGTATATTTAAACGCATTTTAAATTTGACTATTTTTGCAGTTTTTGGAGGCTTGTAATATAACGTCAAACAAAGCAAAACATAACGACATGCGCGATGCAAAAATAGATTTTATATGAAAAAAAAAATCGTGTGTATTTAAACACCGATGTATGACTAGCAGTGTGGGCGATGATGGTACTATAAGATTATAAATCTGGGTATCTGTAGTATTTGAAATCTGGAGTACCTATTGGGAATTCGTAGTATTGGGAACCAGCAGTATTGGGAATCTGTAGTGTTGGGTATTTGTAGCATTCGAAACCCGTATTATTGGGGATGTGTAGGTACAATCGGGAGTGCATAGTATTGACAATATCTGTAGTATTAGGAATCTGTACAATTGGGAATGTGTAGTATTGGGAATCTATAGATGTGTAGACAAAATGTCACGACTCGACCCAGTGCGAGTTAATAAAATAATTTTCGTACACGATAATTGTGACAATTGGCACATAAAATGCAATCTATAACTTTGTTTCGTGTTTATTTTTTAAATAATAAGCTTGTTCTAAACTATATCTAGGTTTTTGATACGTTCTCATCCTTATATATATATGAACGTTCGGGCCAACAACTTGGCCTTGACGCCGGCGTGGCGGCGCCACGCCGGGAAAATTTTGCGGCGCGCCGCCGCCGGTGATTTCTATGCCGGCGCACACCTCTAAACGCAAATAATTTGCACCACCTAATTAAACGGTCTAATTGGCGCTAGAACTGTCGACAAAATGTCATATTCTTGTTTAATTTACATATTGCTACTGTTTGACTGTGTCGTTCATTGGCAACTTAATCATGCCTAGCAAATAGATCGACTAAAACCTGATACAGTTTAATACAAATTAGTGTCATACTTGTATAATTTATTACAATTCTAGTGTAGCCTTTATCAGCCTGTGTTTAGGTCCCTATTAGGTATATCTGTAATTGTAACGGAGTATCGAGTCCTAACAAAAGTGGTTACGGTAGAGTTAGTGACATTTGCATCGACGCAGCACCTGCTACGTCATAAACAAAACATTTTATGTCGCCTGTACCCGCTGTCTAGTGTAATTTGAGCCGCAGTTACGTCGCAACTGCGTTATGGGAGACTGGTGATACGCCGGTTGGCCTAATTCGATGCGCCCGCGCACACTGCGAAGCGACTACGTAGCCGGCTGACGCACGACATGTGCGACTCATTTGAGCACTCATTACACTCTCCAGACGCCCGAGGTGTCCCCGGCACCAGCAATTTCGCCCATAATTCTATAAATTGCCACCGCTTAAGTTGGAGGAAGTAGGCCGTGGGACACGAAGGTATTGAATGGTATGGTTACGAACTTACGACTCTCCTGTAAGATATTTTAATTCGTATGAATATTATTGTATGTATGTATGTATGTATTAGTAATGTTGACATAACTATTCCATTTTGGCGCTTGAATGTAAAATTTTCCACCTTCCGGATTTGATAATGTGTTTGCGTTCTTGCCTAATTTGTCCACCTGCAGTTTATTACTACCTATATACGTATTTTAATATTAGATAAATTGAAATTTAAGCCAATAGTAAATATACATTAATCAATTATTCGTCTAGTTTGTTAATTAAATATGACCAGATTAATCCAATTAATTTGTGTCTTATCGCAAAGGAGATCATTGCATCGAGTTCTGCGGTCAGCGTATAATTACACGCTGACGGATAATTTATAAACCTCGCAATGTGTATAAACATTTAAATAATAATTATAAAAGTCATTGAATTTTACTGAAACATGATTCAGTGTATGAGAAGGTAACGTTAATGTTTCGTATCTTTTCTACACTGATCTTATCATTAAAGTTCGACGACATTCAAAACGGTAAAAAAATATTTTCTTAATTGATTTAAGTAGGCAGTTTAGTTCAAGGTTAACGTGCCTGAGAGCGAATTAACTTGTAGTCAGGCACAAAGTTCAGGTTAATTAAATAAGCTTTAATAAATTAAAATATGGTTTAACTCAAGTTCCCAGATGTAATTTGTCTTATTCGTAGAAATAAATTGAGTATATTTCATTTGTGCACATAAACAAAAGAAATACACGACCGTATAAAAGTAATAAGGAGTGTTTTTCATAGCTTTGTATAATTATGCGCGTGTTATTCTTATGTCATCTCGTTATTCTTACTACAATTAACTTGTCGATTGCCTTATCTTCGTTGTATGTTACCTATTGTGTCCCACATTAATCTTGATTATGATGTCGTCACGATCATGAGGAAACGTAACAATCGCGTTTTTTTTAATATACCTAACTAGCTCAAGGTGCTCCTAGGTTTCACAATACATAATTATTATAATATTCACTATTATTTGTTATAATTGTTACTGGTGCTGCGCCAGTTACCTACAATTACATCATGTTAATGTATTACCTATATCTAACACGCATCAGATAAATTTAGTGTCTGTACTACAATCCCCAGACATTCAGTCAAATAAAATTATCACTATATTTTATTTGGGGATGGAGAAACCCATAACTTCCATTATTCATACCCATTTTTGCAAAAAAAAATAGTGAAATTGACTTCCCCGCGAGACAGTTGTATACCTATTCGTAATTTCGTAGCGCTTGCTTGGTGACCTAGAGAATAGACATAAATTTGTGACTCGGTATGCTACGCCACGGTATATTTATAGGAATATGTCAGTCGCCAGACAGCTCGATTGTAAATATAATCCAGTCCCTATTAGTCCATGTCGTTGCTGATGAAATTCATCTATTTGCGAGGCGCGCGGGCGAGGGAGGGACAACCTTGCCCGCCACGAGCCACGAGGAGCGGTGGAGTAACAATAACCCTACCTGTCCATTCTTGTCCATCTCGTTGTTGGTGAGCTTGACCTTCTCGAAGGAGACGACCTGCTTGCGCAGCTGGTCGCCGGAGAAGGGCGAGTCGGGGTGCGGGTAGAGGCGCGCGGGCGCGGGCGGGTCCGCCTTGCCCGCCACGAGCCACGAGGAGCGGTGGTAGGCGTAGCGGTAGCGCTTGCCGTCCACCGGCACCACGTCCAGCAGCACCGCGTAGCGCGCCTCCGCGCGGCACCCCGCGAACGACACGCGCACCGTCGGGAACATTCGTCTGGAACAATCATCGATGCATTTTGAGGGACTAGGTTTGAATTTGTCAGACAGTTAGTGCAGCTACCAAGGAGGCCACTGACGAACAAATGAAAAGTAGTGAGAGATTTTTATTTTATTCTAAATCCCCATTTAGACGGTGCCTGGACTGCAATGCCTGATGCCCTACCGCGAACCGCCGTTGCTTCCAGTCATACTTTCGTGCGAATTCACGAGTGCGACGGAGAGTCAACACTTCGTTCGTAGTTCGCGGTAGGGCCTCGGAACTACATATATTTGTAGATTTCGTCATACTATGTATTTGCTCGACGAGAACTTTCATTGCACGTCAATTAGTCAGATATAAAAAGATTTCTATGGAAGATTGAATTAAAATAATATTTATACATTTAAATAATGTTCCGGTTTGACTTCTTCCCAAAAGACATGTCAGCTATTGAAAAATGTAAACGAAACCTTAATACTTTAAATGAGAAGACATGCATAATACTTTGTATTATTTTATTGCAGGGGTCTAAAATGCAACTGCAATTAAAATTCAAGCCATAATCGTTTAATGGGAAGGAATATTAACGTTATTGCGACAAATTATAACGGCATAAAACATAAAAATTTCAACTATAAATTTGTGAGCTCCCAACAAAACGACCCTCGCCGCGCTAATGACCTCATAAGGACCGACCGAAAACCAAATTAGACATTAAGAATACAAAAAGCCCGAAAGTGCTTTACGAGACCAAAACACATGCTCGCAATAAAAAAATATAATTAATGCATCTCTACAAAAAGTGGCCAAGATCCGGCCACGGGCGGTGACTTGTATAATTACAGGGTCAAACGTGAACTAGGAAATCAAACAAATATGATGTATTCGATTTTAATGCACCCTTAAATGAGCTGAAGCGCTTCCTGCCCGCGTTTCGATAGCATCTCGCCACTGCTTATTTACGACGTGTTTCTTCGTTTTTTCATTAAATATTAAACGGCACATTTTAAGGTCGCCCAAACAAGCGAAGCTTGTCAGTTTAGATGACCGTCAAACCATTTGTTCAGCGATCAGCTGCGTCAGAGCTACAGTTACGATGACACATTTTTAAGGACTTTCCTAACTTATCTAACGAACTGGATATAATAATCTGAATTTATTTATTGATTTCCATGACAGTAATAAAATCCGGGAGTGAAAGAAAGAATTATTAGCATCCATAAAACACGGCACGGTGTCATCCCTCCTATAAGAAAGTATGATAATAATAAATAGAAGAGACCTATAAAATTCTCGGAGGCCGAAGAGGCACGACGTCGATAAAGCAGGCGTATTGAGGTTGTCGCGAGTTAAGCACTAGTCATAAATAAATCGTATTAAGGTGTGTTTTGAATGGTTCCGTATCGACGCGGGATCTCGACTTCTCGAGTTCGACAATAAGTCCGTAAATGTCAACCTCGTTTATGAGTGTGTCGTTAAGCGAGTGTTGCGACGCGCGCGCCACCCACCGCGCGGCGTGTAATGAGGTGCATCCATCATGGATAACCATCGATCCACGGTCCCATACAACACCCACCAGCTAGAAGCTCGTTCGAACCTACGAGTAGCACATGAGATCACTCGACCTTATACTTAAATGCTGTAGGAAAGGAACGATCAAAGACGAATGAGGTAGCGGAGTATTGTGAGATTTGTGAGGTTAGGTTCCTTTGGGAAGCGCTTCTCAGATAGTTTTTCGGATAGTTTAAGAACAGAATTGCCACTTGATCCATAAAGGGTGGATGGCTCACTCTGGGATATTACGGGCGGTAACTTAATACAGTATTTAATAGCCTATTACAAATCTACTTATTAGCGTTTTTAATAAAAGCACAATAAAGATACAAAAATAGTTTTTTGCATCTGCGCATTTCTTGTTGAGAAAACGGTTATTACATAAACGGAAATAATAACTTCCATCGTTTTAATTAACTATTTATTAATTATATTAGGTGCAAGAAATCAATGAACACGAAAAATATTTATTACCGATGTATGTATTTAAGAAAGCCAATGACGGCGAAATTTCAAAAGAATTACCTTATCCATTAATTTCAATGACCAATTAAAGTCAATGTTGCTGGAACAAAGGTAACAATTGCGATATTAAAGTGGCATTTCACGAGTAATAAAGCTGGCAAGACCGTCGGTCGGTGTATTTACATAATTCATTAATAAACGTCGGTTCGCGATGCCCTCGGATAAGCTTAACAAATACCGAATATCCACAGTGGAGTCGACAGAGCACAGTTGCGCGAACTTTGAAATATTATACACCGTTATTTTACGAACAGGAACGCGATAGCAAGCAGGGTGTGTGCCTTAAGAATATTAGCGAAATGCAACTGATGAAATTCCAAGACATAATGTCGAAATATTACTTATTATATGATTAACGGATGCCTGAAGCCATTTTAACACGTTCGACGCCGGTGACACAGCGTCTGTGATCAAAAAATTCTGACTCCTATGCCAGTGACACACATACTTGATCAAAATAACCGTACTCCAATACCACTAGCATAAATCAAGTTCTTACTCCTATGGCAGTGGCATAGAAATACGAACATTTTTGACACAAGTGTTGTTTTGCTGGCATAGGAGTACAATAATTTCGGTCCCACATACGCGTCACTGGCATAGGAGTTCTAATAAGAAAATTTCGATCGGTGTAGTATGAGGACATTGAGGACTTATAGTGAAACAGTACCGGGGGCGAACGTGTTAAAGACTGTAGTGGTGTCTAAAGAAAACGATCGTTGAAGTCTTTTATACGACCAATGATAACTTGAAAAGCATCCTTTCGTAAATATTCGAGTGAATTGAAGCAGTTGTAAGACAGCTATGAAATTATTTAAATTGCCTGGAAGTG
Organism: Thaumatotibia leucotreta; assembly: GCA_025490895.1. NCBI lineage: Eukaryota > Metazoa > Arthropoda > Insecta > Lepidoptera > Tortricidae > Thaumatotibia > Thaumatotibia leucotreta. Next base: position 29,351 of record JALPQI010006079.1, read on the forward strand.
TCCCCTTGGAGGCAAGGTCAGAGTCGCTATTTGTATTACAATTATTTGGTTGTAGGTTTGCGGTTGACCACAGTTTGCGACAGTAGCGGCAGAGGGCGGTAATTCGGGGGCGAAATTACGGACAACCGCTTCCGGCGAGAGGCGCGAAACCTGCCTCCGTCTTCCGTATAATTTGCTGTTTATTCAATTCACTTACATTACCTCACATTCTGGTTTTATGTCTGTGGATGTACTTATACGCAGGTACATCCTCGAATTTCGACTTGATGCATCAACCTTTAGAAAGCTTTACCTATGTTGTTAAAATATAAAAATCCTTTGGGTCGAAAATAGGTGAGATCACCATCCCCGAACAAAATATATCTGTCGGATAAATGTTGGTCCTCATTTTCGTTTGTATGAGGAACAGTGTTTAGAAAATAAATGCACAACCACGGTGTCCACGGTAAACAAGTGAACAGACTTCATAATGCCGTAATCATTAAAGTAAGAACGTATTTTTTTTGCTGTGCTCTATTTATAATTACACAATTAAATTTCTTTAAATTTATTCCAATTTTAAATGTTTGCTATGTCAATTTACACCTTTCGTGCTTTATTCAATTCCAAAGACTTTTTCTACCATTTTATAATGACCCGGTTTTTATATATTTTCATGTAGTAAATTCTTGATATGAATGAGTACAAAACCGACGCGCTGCAATTTTATAGATCATAAAATCATAGTAATAAAATTTGTAAGAACAGCAACCGTATATCATTCTGTTTTATGGAATATTTCATACGGTTACACCTCATTTGTCATAACAATAAATACAGAAAATTCAATATCTACACATAAAACGCATTTCGTCACTGAACATAACCTTTTCTGAATAGTTAAAGTAAAATTAAAATCATATAAGTATACATAACATTAATACTCGTAAACTCTTTGATCGACTCATTTATTTATGGAATAATTAGTGTATTAATAAAGAAGTAACGAGTTTTTGTTGGTCGTTGATGCGTTGCAAGTTGTATTCCCATTGCTAAGCGAGCGCCGGCGAGCTCTGTTAAGAAAACCAGTTATTTGAGAGTTCAGTAACCAAGCGCAACTTGAAAAGTGTGACACATATAGTTGTGTGACCATTTTGTAGGCTTTCCAAGACGATCGCGCCAACCTTCGTACCTATCGCCCTTTACTTAATAGACTATAGGAATGACAGACGCGTTGCGTGCGCGCCGCTTCGTCGTCTATGTATCGTCGAGTGTTAAAATATGCTGCGTTTTTGTTACAATTACTGTGTTCGAACCGGCTCCGTTTAGCAACCATATTAATTGGCTTCCGATAATTAATAAAAAACTAATATGCGAGGACAAATTCAAGGAATAGCTTTATATGGGCATACAGCTTTCATGTTAACAAAAAAATGTTTTATAGCATTATTAATCACTCATTAATTGCTTATGTTTAGCACCCAGCGTGTCGATACAGGCGTGGCCTCCGTACATACGTAATAGCTCTATTGAACAATGCGATTACGCATCCAAAGACTATGAATATATTATGCGCGATGACAAGTGATAAAAATAGTAATAATGAACTTACGTATCTAAAGGATGACTAGGAAAAAATATTTGAACGTGGGTCCTAAATACATAAGTCAGCCATATTTTGTACATTCATGTGTGAATCAATAGAATTTTTATGAAGGTAGAGTAGATATACCTAGCATCATCATTTATTCCCTAATGGAAATTGCAAATATTAAACTGCTACTAATAATCATAGTATCGTAATTTTAAGTAAATAATGCATTTTAGGTATTAACCAAATCAAGCTTTTATCAAGCTTCGTTCACTGAATGTATTGGTGGTACAGTAAACGCACGTTTTCTAGAAAACGTATAAACTAATAAACGTTAGCCGATACCTACTTAAAGAACCACCCACAATTCTGACACATCAACCGCAACAATAAAAAAACCGTTTAAAATACATCCGTGACTGTTTGGCCAAAATATTTAACACCTTAGAGTCGGCAAAAAACCAATTCGTCACGAGGGCCTGACAGTTGGACCACCTAGCATATTGTGAATTTGCAAACGAGATATTTTTTTTAATGAATCGCAATAATACTTAATATAAAATTTTATACAGAGATCAATTAAATAAATTACTGTACCGACGTAATATTTAGATACTTGTAATAATTGCAATTAACGTAGGTAAGCGCGCATGACAACTACTCATAGGTAATCGCACTAATATGAAAGAGTGACAGAGAGGGAAAACTACGATACGCTACTAATCGTTAGCGATTGGCAACCTGGCTAGGCATCCAGGAGTGCGTAGCCAAGATGACAATCGCTGACGTTCAGTAGCGTAGCGAAGTTTTCGCTTTTTCATTAGTGAAGTTTCGCTTTTTCATCACTGAGCAATGGCGATTGGTACCTTGGCTACGCACGCTGTGAACGCCGATTGCAAGGACATCAAATGTTACAGAATTTACAACATGAATGTTATATTGTTCGGTAATTCTAACCGTCCTCCCCCATCCCAGAGCGTGTTACACATAGGCCAAACTTATGTGCTTGCTGGTATGCTGGCTTATGTAGAGCAGGCTTGTCCCGCGCTGGTACGATTTTCATTTTCATGTTTTGGTTTTAAATATTATTTACCAGTCGTCAGTAGAACTTAAAAAAAAATAAACAAACCTAAAAACTTGCATTATTCCATAATCAGTATTGTATTTATAGACTATAATATAAGGGGTGTACCGATAATGTTTCTGTTCATAGTGAATAATCCATACACAAGAGCATAACGGGATTAACGGGTACCTAATAGAACTAGATTCGCCTTTTTACTGCTTATTATTGCTGTTGCTTTAATGTTTTAATAATGCTAACTATAAAATCAGAACGGGATCGCGAATCGCGAAGAAATTAGCTTACTAATTACTTATGTTTTGACGAAAAATAATCATAAAATGTAAATAAGTGAAATTTGAATCAGTTATTTCATCTACATTTATTCTATGTAATTGTGTATAGTCTTCGATAAAATTTATAATTTATGTACAGTCAACTACAAAGAGATGTATCCACGTTAGTCTTACAAAATGAAGTAAATTTTAATTTGCCTTAATGAATTACCCTTGATTAGTGACATTTCTAATAGCAATCAAACCTTACATCATCATCGAACCGTTTAATATACAACAATAATGTATCCCACTATGTTTCCTCTTAATTTATACTTACAAACCTCTTTTATTATCTACCTATATGTATTGACACATTTAGGTAAACTCCTAATGTTACAAAGAAATGTAACCGATAGGTAAGTTTAAATTCAGAATAGAATTCAAACGAAACATTTTCAAATTAGGAAACAAAAAAGTCTAATAGAAATACCTACTCGGATAAATGCAATAAATTATAAAGAAATTTTAGAAGACGTGTTGATGCCCTCCGCTAAATGTGTATTCGGAGACGGATTAATAACTTTGATACAGGATAATTCGTCACTTTCGTCAGTGCACAATTCGCGTATTGTCCAAACTTGGACTGAAAACCAGGACGACCTCCACCTAATTAAGCTTCCACCAAAAAGTCCCGACATGAACCCGATTGAAAACTTGTGCGGGATTGATAGTGCAGAATTGATTGGAACCCAACAGATATAAGAACTAAAGAAAATTTAAAAGAACACGTGTTCCAACTATGGAATTACCTACTATAGAGGGGATAACTCCTGCGAAAACTGTGTTCGTTCAATGCCCGATCGATTGCAGTCGGTAATCGATGCTGACGGTAGTTATACAAGATATTGAGTCTTTGAAGACATTATTTTATGTATTTTTTTGTTTAATTAAGGATTAGATTTTTTGTTGATTTGATTATTTAAGAAAAATGTTGGTATAAATAAATATCTTCCTCTTGCAAACTTTTCCTTGATTTTTTATTCTGTAATTAATTCATTGAATTCAGTTTTTGCAACCCAAATGGCAATAGTTATTTAGGTATTATACAAGGGGGCAAAGTTGTTGTTTAACTGTCGTGCCAATATTGAGACCTGAGCTAGCGAAAGATTCCAAAATTGAGCCACGAGCGTAGCGAGTGGTTCAAAAACTGGAATCTTGAGCATTGCGAAGGTCTCAAGGCACGAGAGTTGAACAAACTTTGCCGCCAAGTGTAATACAACTTTTTTCCCCTCACTATCGCGAGGAAATATGATTACACATCTCATCCAAATGTAAATTAACTTAAAGAAACTATTTGAAACTCAATGTCGAAACGTATCGTAGAATAGAGTTACTTATGGAAATTAAATATTGCCAATGGCTTACAAAGTCACATGAGAAACGACCAATTTAACATGTGAGCTCCGATTGCGCATGTTTACTACGGTCATACAGATCCACTTATACTAGGCAGTAGGGGGCTATAGGAATTAGAGAAATGTCAAATTACTTTATTCACAAGTGTATAAAAAGCGTTTTTACCCGCTCGTATTAAAGGATAAACGAGCGCTTTACGAGCTAGTGAGGGGAAAACGTATTTTCCTAGCTAGCTTCGGCACCTACCGCTGAACAGCAGCAAAGGAACTTTCTCTGTCACTCCAATTAGGGTATAATAAGAGTGACCGTGACAAGTTTTTTCGATTTGATGATTTCGGATTTCGCGGTAGCGGTCCTGAGGGCCTATTGTGAGTCACGAACGAAATTTTGTCTCTTTGTCACACTTACGTTCGACATTGCAAGTGCGAAAGAGAGGCAAAACATTGTGGTTCGCAATAGGCCCTCTGGTTATAACTTATAAAGAATTAATATTCTTTAAATTTAATAATTTGATCCATATGCGACAAGGATTGCTTTGACGTCTGACTGACTGACAACTCCCGAAAGCAGTGCAGACTTGTCACTGCATACATCTATCTCAGGTTAAGGCAAACTATTCAAAATGGATACATTTCTTTAGAATATTGAAATATGACTTATATTTGTAATAACATATTGTTAGGTAATAAATGAAGGTTGCAGGAGTACTTTCATAGAAAGTTAGGTTGGATACATAATAATTCCACTTAAAACGAATCGATAATAATGTAAGATTTGGTGAATACTGAAAATGTCACGAAGCAAGGGTAAATAATTTTTGCATACTAAAAGTTCCTTCATTTTGTAAGACTAACGTGGATACATCTCTTTATAGTTGACTGTACCTATAATATACATATTATATACATGTCAGAGGGACGGCCGAGAACGGGGTGAGGCGAATATTTAATTCCTAGCTACTGATCGTATCTACTTACAAAGGTGTATACTATGCATGGACGCACATAATTAAACACAAGGTAAATTACAATCTTTTATTATACTGGTTCACAAATGATAAACCTCTGTCGTGAGAAGAACCAGCAAGAAACTCAGACGGTCTTACATTTTCCAAACTTTAAATAATCACTACAAGCACACACTTAAAACAAGACTATTTACAACACTTTAAACTATACTGATAGAAAACGACTGGAGAGTTATAAGCTTGCGTCCATGCATCATTTACTCAACCCTGGATTGCTTTATTCCAAGTCTAAATCAAGAATGAATCCCTGAATACTGCGCTAGTGACCTTTTATAATGTTAGCTCCAAACTACCTGCTTCATAGGCGGGTAGATATCAACATGACGTTTAAGGTGGATGTCCCTGTGCGATTTTCATACAAATTTGTCGACATTAACTCTGTTAATTAGTAGACTTTTTGTAATTTTGAACCTTGATAGTAAGTTGTACGTATCCCGTAGATGGCGCGTATGTAAAAAAAAGTCCAAAAAGTGGTATAGTATTTCTGAATTATCAATTTGAAAATTGATACAATTTCGCTCTTTGCCTTTGTATATGTGCGTGAATAATGCTATCCATGAAAACTAACATGGAGGCAGATGACAAGGTAAGTTTAACCATATCCATCACAGATGTCACTTTAAAACTGCTAGTTAAATGACCTCACTAATTAGTAATATATTCGGTCAATAGATGGATTATTAAAAGTAAGCGTAATTCATGAAATAGGTATGTTGTTATTGTTTTTATCAAATAAAATATCCGATAAAATTTTATCCCTCGATTCGCCAGGTCGGATCTCAAAATACAATATATCGGTCAGTATTTTTTATGAATTACAGCCAGTAGGTAGTTAGGTAGCTACTTTTGTATCTAACTATGATGCTCACTTTAATTCTCATTTAGCGTAACTTGTACAACAGTTTGGAAGAAAGGAGCACATTAATATGATAGGTACTAATTAATATCTGAGAGGTAATAAATAAAATAAGTGGCTATAAATTAATAATAATAATAAACAAATAAATATATCGGGACATCTTAAGCTTAAATTAAGGCTTGTGTTGTGGGTAATAAGAAATAAGCGATGATACATATCATGTAACTACATACAGATACTTAAACACATAGATAGCCACGATCAAGGAACAAATATTTGTGATAAAAAAAATACACAAAATAATGCTTTCACTGGGATTCGAACCCGGAACCTCCAGCTTCATAGATAGGGTCACAACTAACTCGGCTACCGAGGCTGACGACTTTAATTTAAATGGACGCGTAAAATACTTTTTGGTAAGTGGTCACAAAATATTTTGTTCATTTGTCACAGCAAAGTCAATGTCATCTATGAGTCAACATTTTGCAATTTTGTTCCACAAGTCAAGGCAAAAGTGTTCGTTTCGAATAAAATCGATATCATAAACATGCCCACAACGATGGGCAGAACGAATAAAAATGAGTACCGAAAACACCGTTGATCTGTGGGGGAAAAGAAAAAGCGTCGAGTAGAAGCGGGGTTACTCCTTCACCATGGCACCACATAGTAAGTATCTCGCCGTAGCGAAAATTTAAAATTTGAAGCGTAATAGTTAAAACACCTATTTAATAAGTACAACTGTAACTGTACGCGATAAGAGTTTATCGGAATACCCGAGCCGCTTTTAAAGTAGTTAGAACATTTTTTCTTCTATATTTATGACACTCTCACATTTTACTCTCACATTAAATTTGCCAGCTAATCTTTGTGTTAGGTAACGATTCAAATGATTCTGTAGTAGATATACATATTATTACCTTTATTCTATTGCCAATTGCGACACGAACTTTGTCAGTTATTATTAATTTCAATAAAAAGAACAGATAGGGAGGTATAATAAATTAACCCCTCGTATGCGGCCTGTCAAATTAGGTTACTGAAAAAGTGACCTTGACACTTAAAACAATAAATTGAAATTCCCACGCACGGATCCGTGCCTAAGCATACGAGGGGTTAAATTCACCAATGTGACAATTTCAGGAGGATAGCAGCTTGGCGGGATATTAAGACCGACCAAACTCACGAGCCTGAAACATCAGATTCCACCAATCAAACCCCAATTATTTGTGCAACTAATACTCAGTGAGTGTTTACTACTTTTAGAGTTGTATAATTCATTATGGAATTCATATCATACGAACCTAATGTCGTCGTATTAGAGACTAACTGTAGCTTAAATAACTATGTGTAGGTACACATATATTGCAGGACAGCGAAAGTATTCAGTATGTTATAGGTGTGTAACTTGTCAATCTATAATATGTAATAGATAACAATACCCATATACTTTTCACTTGACATATTCCAACAGTCATTACTGTCATTAGACTTACAAAGCAATACTAAAGTTTTAGCTACGCATGTAATATTTTCAAATAATTTCATTCAAACTGTCCACTCAAAGACATTACCTTTTCAAATCAACCAATCACCATGTGAGACGGCGCTGCGCGCTGCATACTGTCGGCAACCTCTCAAAATGAGCGTCTCAGACCGAGCAGAGTCACAGTTAAAATTATCGTGTTATTGTGTACCTATGATGAATAATTAGTGTATTTTAATTTCTCGCAATTAAAATAAAAAGTAAAGTAGCTCTGGTTTAGAAACCATATTACTGGAACAATTTGAAAACAAACGATGAAAAAAAAACTCGCGGTAATATTATGGCTTGTTTTAGGCTGTTATCAAACAACATATTTATTATACTAATATCATGGGGCATTCCTCCACAAGTCGACCTACCTAGCGTCAAGTCCCCGCCTCCTATATTATTGTGATATGAGCTAGCTTTATTGACTGCGTAACTTACTTTTCCTAACTAGTGCGGAGAAGTAAAATTTTGCGCACGCTTCTCGTACGTTAATTTCTCTTTTTAAGGCACTTGTTATGAGAAAAGTCGTTCGATACACGTGTAAAAACTTCTTTTTAACTCGGGTGATTGACTTTCATCCTCGTGGAAAAATTTTTTTTTTTTGCACTTGCATCGAAATGCAACTACTACTACTACTACTATTCTTCCCCTCTTGCTCGCACCAGTCGCGCCAATATGCGTGTGCGACAAGGATGACTGGAAAATAACTTGTACAAACATTAAGTTTAATCACGTTTCTGTAATATTATTATGAAGGCTATTCTTCTGTTTCTACCTATCGTTATCCCGGCTTTTGCCAGGGTCCGTACCTACCTTTCCTCCTCTTTGCGCGATCCTGGGCATCTTCATACTTCACTGTCTGTCCATCTGTCTGTCTATCACCAATATGTATTTAATGGATAATTAGTTGAAATTTTCTCAGATGATGTACAGTCAGCAGCAGATATTGCTAAGCGGGCAGAGTTTTCAAAATAAACTATGCACGACTATTAGAGTGTGTTAAGATCATTGTGAACACCCTACTCGTTAAGCAATATCTGCTGCTGATTGTACCTACCTAAAATATTGCCGTATAACAAGAAACACTAAAAATAATTAAATATTTATATAGCTATGTTTTGTCGTGTTTCGAATAATAACAACATAATTTAAAAAAATATATTTCTTTATTATTGGACGATTAGTATATGAACAAATAAATATATTTAGCATGTGACCATCTTACACATATCAACCTAGTGCCACAATAAACTCCATCAAGGCTTGTGTGAGAACTAAACTACAAAATATGTAATATATAGAATAGATACATACAAATACTTAAATACATATTGAATAGTTGGAGTCCTAATTTTATTAATCTGTACGTAGGTATGAACATGGCATTATGATTTTAGATTAGGCAATCTCTTATGGACCTATAATGATAACCTATCAGGTTTTATACTTGCAGACTATTTTATTCAAATAATTTTAAGTTTTATAGTCTACCTAAAACCTTCTCTTCTTAAATCACTCTATCGATAAAAAAAACGCATCGAAATCCGTTGCGTAGGTGTAAAGATTGAAGCATACAATAGGGATATAGGGACAAGAGAATGCGACTTTGTTTTATATTATGTAGTGATATGGAAGATTATAACCCCTTTATTCATAACCGTCTCCTAATTTAGCAAACTGTTTTTGGGGTTCCGTTGCCAAAATTGCAAAAAACGAAAACCTTATATTCGTCAAGTCATGTCCGTCTCTGTCCGTGTCTGTCCGTCACATCCAATTTACTCGGTAACAATAAATGGAATACTCGGAAGTAATGATATTTGGTGAGGATTGTGTTGTATGAACCGCCAATGATATATTATATAAGTAAAGATACGTCTTACTCTAACAAAATGAGCGAAATAAATACTTCACACCATACACCTCCTACAATTTATTGATAGTTGACAAACACTTATCTTCATACTTCATAATGCGTAAAAGAGATGGTAAAATACATATACTCGTATTTAATTAACGAAAAAGAGACAAGATGTATCTCTTATAGTTTTTGAGATAGGTTGTTTTAACTGTATTTTTTATGATAAATTGATAATGGTACGGAGTCCGACTCGCACTTGGTGGGTTTTTTAATTCATAATACATACATAATTATTATATACGTATAAAAATCAACTACAGGAAACAACGTATCACCTTCCTAGTAAGTTTGTGTGTCTGTTGGTCCATACGGAAGAAAACGTTGATTTAAACTGAATACCTAAATTCTCAAATTTGAAGTCTTCATGACCTAAAAACTAAATAAACCTCCACGTTAATGAAATCAGAAGATCTGTTTGTCTGTTCGTCTCTGTGCCTGTTCATAGCCTGGCTGAAAGTTATAGTTTGCCTGTCGATTTGCCTGCCCCACCTGTTTTTCTTTGTTTGAATGCATGATTTTTGTACATGTGACCGTTTCAATTCGTAACAGATCCCTGTAAAATACACTGAGCAAATTTGATAGTCACCTACTTACCTATGTGTAAACATAATTATTGATAGGCAAGGTTTTGTATATTTATTTTAAAATATACTTTCTGCAAATAGGTAGGTAGTTAAAATATTTTTTGTGCTGTCCACATGGCTTGTTAAGAAATCAAAACTTGTTTGAACCCATTGAACTTAAAGATCTAGAGTATTTCCGCTGGGAAACAATTCTTATTATAATAAGCGAACTCTGATTCAGAAAATATTATTTTTGCATCCGTCTGAATTTCACAACTGATTCTTGTAAAATGGTATGTAATGAGTATAAGTTGAGTGGCCGTGTGGTGATGGCAATAGAAATACATTTGTTACCACCCCAACTCTTCCCGTGGGTGCCCTAATAGTCAACTAAGGGATTCGAAGTGTCACTGACCATTATTTATTGAATATTGGATGATGGGCAACAGCTTGCCCTGCGTGGCGATTATGGGTATTTACTTCCTAATGCGTCCGTATGCTTAGGTACCTAATACGAGAGGCCTTTGTCCAGCAGTGGACTAATTATAGACTGATGATGTGATCTGAGTTTAAGTTACCGTACGAGCCCAACACTTGCCCCATTCTTGATGGTGGATGTGATAAATAAAAATCACTGATCTATGGTTATGATATAATTTATTGTAAACTAACGCATGAAGAGTATCAGCTACGGACGTATAAACGTTAACGAATAAAGTAATTAAAATAAGTGTATTAAGTCAGCGTGATCGTGGGTACAGCAATTATATTTAATGCTGTCGGGGGGATGTGCAGTGCTTGCAATGTACAGTTACTATAACTTTTCTTATGACATACATAAAGAATTACCACATGACTTGATGCCCACCTGACGCTGTGTTTATTTTGTAAAGTTTCAAAATCATTGTTTGTATGTCTGTCTGTCTCTCTGTCTGTTTAGGGCTCCCTCTAATCCCTCTATATGGCATTTTTTTTTCGAAACGCTTATGTTATAAGAGACTTGGCATAATCAATTTTTGTAAACAATATTTAGAATATTACTTTGCCAGAAACTATTTTTGGCATATTATTATTTAGGTCATGTGTTATTTCGCAGAAATTGGATTTCCATATTTTTGGCATAGGTACATAATTATACACGGTGTTACGCGAGCACTGCGAAAGATTTTAACTATGCATTCTAGACATCAAAATAAACACAAAATATTATGAGACCTTATGTCAATTCCACCAAAAAAAAAATTTTTTTTTTTTTTTTAGGCCGATTTGAATATTTTTTAACATTTCCAGTACTTTTTATCATAACAACAATTTGTTTAAATTATTTATTTCAATTGTTTTTTTTAGGTACCTACAGGTTATTTCGTCAAGTCTATTCGTATTTTTTGATTGTCAGGCAAAAGGTGTGGTAATATTAGAACACATTGTGGTAGCATTGTAATTCAAAAGAAGTTAAATGACGAGTTACGTCGAAAAACTTATTTCGAAAAAAGGTTGATTATCTCTGAAACCAAGCCGAATCCAGGAAATTTTATATAACATTAAAGACTCTAAATATGGTCAGGAATCCAGCATTAAAATCTTTCGGAATGCTGACGTAACACCGTGTATACAACTCTCCGAAACTTACTTCACATACATATATTTTACGTTAGGCAGAAATGCATTATCTATTATGGTAGATTGGGTTTGGTACATATACTTATTACAGTGGAACCTGGATAATTGAAACCTCAAGGGACCGGCATTTTGGTGTCAATTAACCAGGTTTTCCTCTTAAGCAGGTCTGATCAATTATCCAGGTTCAAAATGAGTTCGTGTCAATTATAGAGGCTCTCAATAATAGAGGTTCCGATCTATATAATTTCTTTTATGGAGGTCATCAAAATCGTAAAAAAGACAAAAAAAGAAGTTTTTTTTTATATTAACGTTTTATTTATTTGACATGACAGTTCAATAATCATGAAAGTTCGCCTTACAAAAAAGGAATGTGTTTCTTAGATCTATGTTTTTAGTTAAAATTACCACTTTGTCGGTCATTGGTCAGGCGCTAATGCCATGAGGATTCATTTTCAAATGAATATTACCAACAATCGCCCAAGTGGTACCTTTAACTAAACACATACATGACACTTCATTACTTGTTATACAGATTTAAACTAGAAAACACTTCTTTAATTTAATAATATAAAAAAGTAATTTCGAAACTATCTGTTATGTAGACATGCGTACATATTTCGATACTACATATTTAACAAATGAATAGTTTAATCATCAATAATTTGCCAACAAAAAATAAACTTATTTATGCTCATTCTGTTACATATGTATATATACAACATAAAGTTTATGAACAAGCGATGTTAACGAAAATAATCTGTTATTTGAGTTTGACGGTTAGACTCATGTTTCGGGATACTTTTTCCGATATCTAAAAGTCTGTCAAAAATTGATTGACTTCCAGATGTAGTCGCTTCAAAAAAGCATTGTAAGGTTTCAATTGCCTTTTCGGCTTGCTTATTTGTGACTATGTTCGAAGTAGTTTCTGGATTTATGGGTTCTTCATCTTCTTCCAATTCACACAACAAAACCAATTAAACGTTTACGCACAATGTTTTCTAACAGAATGTTGTCAACATTAAATTACCCTACATTATTTTACTTGTAAATAATGCGAACCTACCTCAATCAGAAAAATATTAACAACACTGTTTCAATTATAGAGGCTCGGGCTGCCGACATTCCAATTACAGAGGTCAAAAATTTAAAAGTGTTTAAGAAGTTAAATATTAATAATAACTGTGTCAATTATAGAGGTTCGGTATGGCGACATTCCAATTATAGAGGTCAAAAACCTAAAATTTGAATTTCAATTAACCAGGTTCTAATATTCCAATTATAGAGGTCTTTCGTCGTCAAGGGACCGGGACCGGGCATTTCGTTCCAATTAACCAGGTATTTCAATTATCGAGGTTTCAATTATCCAGGTTCCACTGTATAACGATGTAATAAGACAATGTTAAGAAAAAGATGAGGTGATTGGTTAGTTAGGTTAGAACTACGATCTTGACTACCGTTCATTATTGCTGTGGCAAACTGGGTAAGGTTAGACTAGAACAATTGCGATCTCATTAGGAATTCACTGCTACGACAAAGTGGGTTAGGTTGAAGCGGGTAAGTTGGGTGGTTAAAGGAAACACCCAAACGCTTACAAAAAAAAATATATTAATTTCAAGAAAAACCCAGTATTAACTGTAGGTACTAGGGGTGGTAAAGTTCGTTAAAGCCTGTCTGGTTTTCCGCCGGCAGTGAGGTACTCCCCCTGTTGTCTGCTAGGCCGTAGTGCAGTCCGGGGGTGACTCTGGGACGTTCCGGGGAGCGCCGTAGCTAGCGGGATGAAAGTCGCAGTCCCTCCGTCGGTGTCCACGCGTGCTCTCAGGCCGGCCGAGACAAGGAAGTGGGTGGCACGACGCGTGTAAGGGTAAAGTTGCACCCCTTACGGGGTGCAAGACGATATGTAGCTTTACGGGTACGAAGACGCCATTATATTAAAACTCAGGACTTCCTGCGGTTACAAATAAGATTTTCCCCTTATTTAAATTTAATAAAATTTATTAATGTGCAGCGCGTATGACGACACGAGCCTCCCCGTGAACGCGACTGCACACGTCCTCTGCTTAAGACGTCTGGACTGGGACTCACCAGTGGCGGGGCGAGGCGCAAATCCAAGCCAGTAGGAGAATCCCATACGTAAAAAAACTGCTGACGCGGTTGCTATCCGCGCCAGTACAGTCGTGCGCACAATCGCGTATGCGCTTTTAGAGTTTTATAGCGAAATCTATTACTTATTTCTTTTTAAATCAACCTAGTCCCAAGGTAAGCTCAATTAAGGCTTGTGATGTGGGTACTAGGCGACGATATATATAATAGATAGATACATATAGATACTTAAATACATAGACAACCATGACCAAGGAACAAATATTTGTGATAAATAAATACACAAATAATGCCCTCGCCGGGATTCGAACCCGGAACCTCCAGCTTCGTAGGCAGGGTTACTACCAACTAGGCTACGGAGGCTGACAAATTTGTCGAATGTTTTAAATTATGTCTGGGAAACGTGATAAAATTACAAAGTAGCACAGAAACTTTCTTTATTGAGGCGTATTTCAAAATTTTAAATCAACTTTATCTACACAAATATCGTTAAGTGCTCTAAAATGCGTCCAGAAACAATAGACAATGACCAGCATTACCCACCATCAGAACTTGGCACATACATAAAGTTAACATTATATACGATTTTTCCGGAGGTTATGAGTTTTAAATTTGGAACAGCTGTCAGATTCAAGTGGGGTGCCTATTCTGGTATCTATAAATATTCAGCCAGTCATCAACACAATAAGTTAATTCAGTATATTTTTTAGTAACAATCGGACGATATTTTCATATCGAGTGACACAAGAATAGGGACATCATTCGATTGTCTATGATTTAAAAAAAATACAGAAATTCAAATCGGTGCCATTCCTGCCTTTTGTTTATTGCCTTACAAGTGAAAAATTGTGAAAAGTTGTAAATACTTTGTGATAATACTGATAATTATTTGATAATGAGTGGCAGTGACTCGGATAACGATATGAGCACTCCGCCGGACATACTCAATGCAGCTATGACAGCAACTAACAACCTGTTGCCGCAAAAGTCGAGAGCCAAGTATGAGAAGGCTCTGTTTCTGAACGCATCTTAGAGCACTTATGATATGTGTGTAGATAAAGTAGTGTATGCAACTATACGTAATCAGGCATTACGTACAGTTGCATAAA
The DNA here is from genome assembly GCA_025490895.1 of Thaumatotibia leucotreta. NCBI lineage: Eukaryota > Metazoa > Arthropoda > Insecta > Lepidoptera > Tortricidae > Thaumatotibia > Thaumatotibia leucotreta. Next base: position 44,405 of record JALPQI010006079.1, read on the forward strand.
CTACTATTATGTACAATGATTGGAATCAAAAAAACATACCTAATTAATGGAGTCCATTTCTCATGCTTATTAATTAATTTACATGAATGTTTCCTTCGATATTTCCCATCACAAGTTTTCACTTTTAAGTTCATCAAAATGCTCTTATTATTGGACTTGGGCCTCTTCAACGTATACTCGCCGTTTCACCTCACCCCACAAAAAAAGTCACACTGGGTCAAATCTGTTGACCTGGCTGGTCATAACACTGGCATTTTCGAGGCGGGGCACACTTTGTTCAGCGTTAGAGTTTACTCTATACATAAAGCATTTTATCACGCTCACATGATGCTCCAGTACATCATGAATCAAGCGCCGAGCGCCTACTTTACGTATCGAGTAAACGCTAACTTTATCGTTACTTGCCAAATCATGACACTTGCCTTTTTCTTTGGCTTGTTAATCTCGCAACCATACTTATATTTATACAATCATATTTTTTCAGTTGAATATTGAAATACAGTTGAAGATTGGGAAGATACTTCAGCGGAAAGAACCTAATGAAAATGTAACGGAACACGTTTCAAGAAAATGGTATTGAACTTGGTGACAAGAAACATTCATATATTTTTAATGAAGTACAATGTTTATATACTATTTAATTTTCGACATTATTATGAGCTGTGTTTTGCCGAATAAATATTGTTACTGAATACAAGTGATGAAAGTGAGCATTTTCTACATGAGTGTCGGCGATCGAAACCGACAAGAGTTAAAGAGGTCTACATTTCAACACCAACATCAAACTATATTATGCGAATGCATTATGCGAGAAAATATCTGCATACAGTACCAACCAGACTGTGCAGAAAAATAGGGGAGAGTGGGGTACAGTGAATAAAGGTGCACTGTGATAATTTTGCATTAGCTTTATTTATCGCTTTAATAATCCGGTATTCTTTTTTTACGAATTTGCTCATCTGTGTGATACTAATATTGGAGTAACTAAATAACGGAAGATACTTTCAATTATACCTGAAAAGTCTTGTTCTTGGTTTTTTTTACCTCAAACTAGGAACTGTTCTGTGATTTTTGATTGAAGAGGTAACTTTAGTTCACTTTTTTATAATGAAAATGATTTTAAAGCTACATGTAAATTATATACTTGTGCTGGAAAATGTGTCCTCTAAGGAATAGGTGGGACAATAAGGTATGTAGAAAATTACAAATAAAAATAACACCACTACAACATTTGTAAAAAAAAAGGGATCCACTGTACCCCACTCTCCTCTACTATGAAAATTCAGTCTTGCACTCGCGCAGAAAAATATCACATTCTGTGGAGTGAAGTTCAGGTAGAGTTCTTATGAAAACTGTCACCACTCTTAGTAACCTCGTATGTCACTATTGAATCGGAACTGAGATACGTACGCACTATAGGAGTATCTTAAAGTCCGTTGGCTCAACTGCTACTTTTATTCCTATGTAAAATAAGAGTGACAGCTGGTAACCACAGTTACCAAAAGCTATTGAGTGGCTTTTATGGATCGAATATTCGCTGTGTCGAAAATCGTAGAAATAATGTATCCTAAAATCAAAATTAATGTTTCGATTGGACAGTCGACGTATATTTGTGACCGAGATTGTCATCCCATAATCTCGGTCACAAATATACGTTGGCTCGACTGCTACCGGATCGAATATTCGCTGGGTCGAAAAGTGTATAAACGAGACCATAATTGTAATTGGTTACCGGCGCAAACATCACACTTGTAAACAAAATGTAAAAATTGTCTCACTTGTACTCTGTTTGGTTAGGTATTTTAAAAAGGTAAAAAATCTTGCACTATCTTTTTATTGAAAAATGCATTTAAAAATCCAAACTAGGTACTTAATGAATCAAAACAATGTAAATTATTCCTTTGTTATATTACGTATATTTGGTAAAACTTATTTTCTACTTGTAGTTTCAATAAAAAGATACTGCAAGATTGTTTACCTTTTTTTAAATATCTAACCAAACAGAGTATAGAATATAGAGCAAGAATATATTATGTATATAAAAACTATAATATGTATGTGTCAACCATTCGGCAACCCATTATCTCGATTACATCGTTAATAGTAGCCCCAAACTTTGGTATTAGGTACTATTCGTCATCTATTTACTGAAGTATTCCTACATGGATATAAAACAATTTGTACATAGCACAGACGTTGATACAAGAACAGACGAGGCGATGAACTTTCGATACTCAACAGATTGAAACCTATGTTTTAGCTATGCATATATTTAGGCCACCAATATTTAAATTTAGCGAATATTAGTTCTCAGCAGAAGAGTACAGAAGAGTAGGTAGGTACTGTAGCCGTGCCATGAGCTGGAAAGTAAAGGATACGTAATTACGTAAGGTTTTACTCGATACGTGCATTCTATCGTGCTCGCGCTTACAAATAGGAGCGAGCGCGATGGCCTGCTCAACGTATTTAATAAAACCTAATGTTACCGATACTTGTAAAGTCATGGTACGGCTACTGTTTATTATATTTACTGTATCGTTGGCCAGTAAGTTAGGGTTTTCGATCTTTTGCAGGCAACGCTATATAGGCGTGTGGTCCAAACAGCTGTCAGATTCATAGGCACTGAACATGAAATATCGAAATTCTAATTGTATTTGGAGGTAACCGTTATAATGGCGGGACCGGATCCTGAATTCGATCGATTCATATTGCATTATTTAGTACTGAATTTGTACTATTTAGTACCTGTTGTAAAAAAAATTGTACCTCTTCTATTTCAAAGTTATATTCAATCAGTCCGGTCCCGCCATTATAACGTTATAATGGCGGAACCAAATCCTGTATTCGATCGATTCATATTGCAATATTTATTTAGTACTGAATTTGTACTTTTTGGTACCTGTTGTAAAAAAATAATACCTCTTCCATTTCAAAATTATACTTCAAACAGTCTGGTCCCGCCATTATAACGTTATAATGGTGGGACCAGGTCCTGAATTCTGTCCATATTCTGTCGATTCATATTGCATTATTTAGTACTGAATTAGTACTATTTGGTATTGATACCTCTTGTAAAAAAATTAGTACCTCTTCCATTTTAAAATTATATTTCAAATAGTCTGCTTCCAATGATCTGGCGGAACCAGACTATTTCAAATATAATTTTGGAATGAAAGAAGTACAATTTTTTTTACAACAGGTACCAAATAGTACAAATTCAGTAAGTACTAAATGATGCAATATGAATCGACAGAATATGGACAGAATTCAGGACCTGGTTCCGCCATTATAACGTTATAATGGCGGGACCAGACTATTTGAAGTATAATTTCGAAATGTCTCGCCATTATCGTTATAATTACATTTGGATCGTTACATTTGGAGTTTATTAATTTCATAAATGTATGACGACTAGAAAACGGTCGCCGAACTGAAGATTGGGCCCTAAAACAGGAACTCAAAATGACTGACACTAAACAAAATTACTAGAACTTTGTTCATTTCATCCTTTAGTAGATTGGCTACCAAACCAGCTTCGAAATGGGATTAAAATCCCAATAGGTAACTGGCTTTAAATCGGGACTTATCATTACCGGTTTGTAACCAGGTTTGTACCAAATCCAGATACGAGATGGGAAAGTTAGTCCCATTTCATCCTACCAGACGGGAAAGTATATTTCCCATTTGGCAGCCAGCTATCAAATCCGAATACCAAACGGTAAGTACTAAAGGCATTTCATGGGAATTGACTCGGAAACGTTTATTTATTTTAGAAAACATTATTCCTTATGTAATGGTTTTAAGAATAAATAAACCACAAAATATATAGAAAATTCAATTCGCGTATTTATTTTGACAGTTTGTTGGTCCTTACGCCATATCACCGCCCCAGTGTCAGAAAAAAATATTAACCCATTCAATGCCGAAGACGCGAATTCGCGTCCTATGTATGCGTAAACGTGATGCCGAGGACGTAAATTCGCGTCCTCGAGTTATTTCTTTTTTTTTGCTAGAAATCAACTGTACTTAAAAGCTGATACCAAAATGTTATTTTATTTATGGAGGATAATATTATACCCTCGCTGGTTTCTGGATTCAATGCATTTGTAATTTTCATAATTCTTATCTCGGATGCCGAAGACGCGAATTCGCGTCCTGTGTATGCGTAAACAAGATGCCGAGGACGCGAATTAGCGTCCTTCAAGTGTGAAATAACCTAATGCCGCAGACGCGAATTCGCGTCCTTGAAGTGTGATAATATAACCTAATGCCGCGGACGCGAATTCGCGTCCATTGAAATGTTAACGTGATGCCGTGGACGCGAATTCGCGTCGTCGCGTAGAAGGCGGCGGCGCTGCGTGATAATTAAAAATATGGGGCGTCAGCAATGAATGGGTTAAAAGCTGATACCAAAATGTTATTTTATTTATGGAGGATAATATTATACCGTCGCTGGTTTCTGGATTCAATGCATTTGTAATTTTCATAATTCTTATCTCGGATGCCGAAGACGCGAATTCGCGTCCTGTGTATGCGTAAACAAGATGCCGAGGACGCGAATTAGCGTCCTTCAAGTGTGAAATAACCTAATGCCGCAGACGCGAATTCGCGTCCTTGAAGTGTGATAATATAACCTAATGCCGCGGACGCGAATTCGCGTCCATTGAAATGTTAACGTGATGCCGTGGACGCGAATTCGCGTCGTCGCGTAGAAGGCGGCGGCGCTGCGTGATAATTAAAAATATGGGGCGTCAGCAATGAATGGGTTAAAAACCCTCACTGAGGAAGCGGCAGTGTGAACAGCCAACGATCATCTACATATATATGTATAGGTATATTTGTTAATTTTACTGACATAGGATCTATATCTACTCTTTGTTTAGTGAGCGAGAAAAAAGTTGACAAATCATCCCTTACTCGCCTCCTGTGGAACCAGTAGCCGTACCATGAGCTGCCCCTGCGTTATTAACGCGGACTTACATAGGTGCTTTCTATACGGGTGGCTCGCCGCAAGACGCGATTACGGGCGGGATGGAAAGTAAGTCCGCGTTAAAAACGCAGCGGCAGCTTATGGTAAGCACACAGTGCCTGAAAGTATCCTTTCCCTCTCTAGTACGTTTTGTAGATACTAGGTTCAAGAAGTACCTACCTACCTACTTTCAACAATTTATAATAATACATTCTGTTGCAATGCTATCAGACAAACATCTACAGCTAGGAAAACAGCCACTATCAACCATTTGACCATTGCCGTCGGCTATACTAAATAGGTGGCCAAGAAACAAATACCTACATTCCCGTGAGGTCGGAATACAGAGTCCCTCTAGAAGGTTTTTAAATGTTTCAGAGCGGTCGATAATAGTACATTGTGCATCTAGGGAGGTAAGTACAGTATCACTAACGAGAGTGTTAGAAGCCCGACGCCGTAGGCGGAGGGCTTTTGATGACTCGAGTTAGTAGGTATGCCTCTTACCGATTGTGATGCATACAATGTTTTTTATAACACTTGCAGACAAAGAATAGGTTATGAGACGAAATATTGGTATTCCCTAAGGAATTTCACTTTTCTATTACTCCCACTGCAATATGCACAAGCAATGGCGCGCTTAGAAAGCAAATGTGATGAAAAATGTTGAAACCGCGTAAAATAGTAGGTATTAGCTACTGTAACATGCCTAGGTAGTAGGTACTTCTGAAACATGAACTAAACTCTAGGGGGTCTAACTACACTGCATCCTAATCACTGCATCCACTCCTGAAACCTCTCTGACAACGGAAATACAGCACCTTGTTTATATGGTATAAAGCATCCGAAAATTGAGCGTCCAGCAGCTGTTCGCCTGTGTCTGGAAAATCTTCGTTGCGTTTGTATTTAAGTAAGTACTCGTACCTAACCTACTTTTAATTGATATCGGACAATCTAATTAGCATCTTATGGGATGGTAGGCGAAAATGTAGGTAAACTTAGACAGGACACTATCCTTACATATTATGTAATGTAAAATGTTAGTTGGAGACTAACATAGTAGGTATGTAGGCTAACATTTAGTAATATAAATGTTACTCCAACAAGGTCTAAAATCTAAATGTCCGATAAACCACTAGTACATCATCAGTATCGTAGTTGGTAATAAAGCAAGTCGGCAAATGTCCATCAGATCATTCAATTTGGTCTACTACTACGTGTCTAATGAATATATTTCTTCAATCTTCTAACTCCATAGAACTACCCAAAATACCTACTTATTTTATTACTTATTATACTTGAGGCCCTAGCACATCTTGTACAACAATATTGGCAGCAATTTGTGACCTGCTCGCAACTTCTCATCTCTTTTGAATCAATGTAATCAAAAAGGGACGGGTAGCCGCGACAAGGTTCCTGTCATGCACGATATGTGCTAGTGCCGTTGATCAAGTATAATACTATGAATTTCTTAGGTCAATCTATACTCGTAATTATATTGCCACATTGTTCCTAGCGAATAGAGACCCGCTGCGGTAAATACTAGTGTTTTGGGACATAAGTAACTTTCTTTGATAACTTTTTTATTTACCAGTAAGTAGCTGTACCAAAAAATATAATACTCTAAAGAGTTGTACATAACGGCGACGGATAGGTATTACCCGAAGAGTACGGGAATAACTTCTTTACTACAGCTGTTGTTATATCTGTACAGTTAAAAGTAGGGATTTTAATACCAAACCAACAGTTGGTTTTGCTTCACAAATATACAATACAATATAAAGTCATTTCCTAATTGGCGCCCTCTAGTTAGAACTTAGACCATTTAGAAAAGCTGTTCTTTTAACTGGCGCCATCTAGTTTATTGATGAGTAATGATTGTACAACTGACATTGGGTACTGACGGGAGGTGTAGTAGTGTGCGTTACAGGGTAAAATTACATAATTTTCTAGTTTTTGCATTATTGCGATTTAGAAGAACAGTATTTTGTGCAGGTTGCTATCAATTTGTACATTAGATTTTTTGCTCCTTGCGCGTATCTCAAAACATGTTAACTCTGATCTTCGGTTTAGCAGAAAATGACGAAAATATGGTGTTTGTGCAATTGTAGCGCCATCTTTTAGCAGATAAGCGGCAGGGATAGGGTCGAATCCACCTTAATGTCTACCTGCATGGACCAAGCAAAGAACATCTCAAGCAAAACATTGCTTATCGTTTTCTACATTTTATAACTCTTAACAAATTAAATGTAAACATTGCAAATAAGACTATTCTCAATGTAAATAACATTATTCCGACGTTCAACGACTTGACATGTCGTACACGTCTGCGCCAACTGAAGTATGTCTCCGACATACATATATAGGCATATTAATTTTAAATAAGTAATGTAACACTGCTGAAATAAATAAATAGAGAAAGTTACTAAATATCATGACCATGTATTATGTATTATGATTATCATGACTGCAACATTGATTACCTAGTGATAAAATATCTTATTACGTAGGTAGCGTCTTTAACTGTCGTATTTATGGTGTTCCGATATTTATGGCTTCCTTGTTCGTCCGATATATACGAGTATGCTGGTGAGTGGGTACATTCTAGTTAGATTTCATAAATAGAAGTGATAATGCCGCCAAAACAAATAAACCTCGTATTTTATCGACAAACATAAACTTCGCAATGCATTCTTAATTACAACAATTATTTGTGACCTTCTAATATTCCTTGGTGTGGACAATTTTACAACGTTGTTTAAACCGGGCGCTATCACAATTTTATTGCCACAACTACATAGTAATTAGCATATTACAGGTACGTTTAATGATGTTGCTTAAAGCTGTGAATTTGAATACTAAAAAAACTTCAGTCAGTTAGAAGTTCGAAAAAAGATATATGCTCTGTGGCTAAGACAAAATTGTGATTGAAGTGCATAAGCAGGGCATGTGCATTTCTCGTATATTCACTCGATATGCATACATTAACAATTGTAGTCTACGGCATAGCAGTCTGAGCAAACCTTGCAAACCGGCAGCCATTTTAAAATCACATTATATAGCGATGGGTAATCCGTAGAATTCTATACATCCATGGTACCAGTTTTTTGTATTCGTTTTTAATTTTTCATCGAACTTGAAAATTAAGTATGTACTACTAAAAGTATCTCTAATGTCTCGAAATAGAAAAATACAGATATAAAAAAAGTATGTCAGTATTTTTATAACTAAATCACTCAAGTTTCAGAAAATAATCGTTTTCAGAACTATTAATCCGATCAGCAAAAGCTTAAAACACTAACTGAACTGTCCAAATAGGAGGATTTGCTACGCGACTCCCGGCATTCGTACTTCGCACATTAGTGTCGCGTGCGCGGTGTCAGCTGCCACTCACGCGTCGCGTTACGTCGACACGCGGCATCCCAAACAAATATCCAGTTACACCAGTGTGAAGTAGATGAAACAATCTACCGGTATGCAATTAGTTAATTTGCAATTATTGGTATAACTGAGATGTTAGAAACATCGGTTGTGAGATAATTTAATCGGTAGGGTAGTGTAGGTATAACTTATATTTCAGGTTTCCAGGTAAATCGTTTTGACAGCCATAGAGGGACAGGGACATTATGCTCGGCGCGGCAATTACGCGAAACTACCTACGTAAAATTCAACTAATACCTACCTATACAATATACGATCACCAAATATCACCAAGCTGTGGCAAAAATCGACCAAATAATGATCACAAGATTTTTGAACGGCCTGTATCCACGGATAAATATTAATTTGCTATAAAATTATCACTATGTATTTTTTCCCCGGGCATATAAATCTGTCGCTTAGTCCAGTAGGTACCTAGCCTTACCTAAAACAAAACAGCATATCGTGAAAAACATGGCCCTCACGGCGCCGACGCGTCCAGGCGTGCGCTTCGCGAACTCATCTGTCAAACCGCCATTTTAATTCCTTTGTAAATTATACAAATTGACACTTGACGTGTTTTGTCGTCTCCGGGTAATCGTGCGAAATGGAACTCCTCATTTTATTACTTTTGTCAAGTGGAGGAGGGTCTCGTCTCGAGCTATCTCGTCATTCAATCTCGTTTTATATTTTCATTCTGTTAGCTACCGAGACGAGGCAGTCAGATTTGTCGAGGTGTCGAGCGCGTTGATTTATTTCCAAGTTTATAAGTACACATTAATTTAAATCGTAAATATGCGGAGCCTTCATCAGCGAAATTTCAATTTTACGATGTCGTTATACATGAAAAATAATGGAGACATAAATATTATGAAAAGTGACGTTTAGTTAACGACCTCAACGCAATGTGCGTAAAGTAGCCGCGCCGCGGGGCGCCGCACGCGGGAAAACGGTTTGCTAATTAAAAATATTCCTTCTTTGTTTTGGATTTGTGCTTTTACGTTAACTGATATTTAAATAGTCTGTATACCAGTCAACACTAAGCGCTGGCGATTATATTTTATGATTTCTGTTGAAATTATTGAATTCTTGTAAATCAGCGATATTGAAGACTACTTCGGGAAAACGGTTTGCTAATTAAAAATATTCCTTCTTTGTTTTGGATTTGTGCTTTTACGTTAACTGATATTTAAATAGTCTGTATACCAGTCAACACTAAGCGCTGGCGATTATATTTTATGATTTCTGTTTAAATTATTGAATTCTTGTAAATCAGCGATATTGAAGACTACTTGCCAGTATTATGAATAAACTATGTAGATTCTTATTTTTTTTTCGTTGATTTCGCTTTGTAGCTTGAAGTAGGTAATCAGGAGCAGTACCTATATTAATATAAAGATTTTTTACAGATACAATTTACAAAACTATTTTAAGTTACTCACATAAAATTTATTAATAACCCAATGCCTCGTTGATTGGACTACAAGGAATGCATTCCAAGCATATGGTAATATACTGCCGATATTACCTGCCCATTGTTACCTAATTTTTGCTAAGAAGGTTAAGATTGTTCCGCGTTACTTATTGGCAATTAACATGGTAGTGTAATTTCGACAGGTTCATAAGTTCGATTACTTAAATAATTCATAACTTATGTGCAGCTATACATATATTATTCAGACGTTCTCTTAGATCGAGCATTAATGTAACGCTAAATTGCCGTAAACATCGTAACATTTTCGTGAAAATCGTTAGCACATTACGTGTAGTAAAGTTTGGCAAGTGGCTAAGGGAAGGTAGTCGGAAATGATTTAAAGTTGGACATTAAACTTTTATGACGCGACTGGTCCGCGTTATTTTGTTTTATTATCGCCCCCCGAATAAAACTGCTTGTGCATCGAGAATGCACACTTTCGGAGATCGAAGATAAATCAAGCAAACACGCCGCGAAGCAATTCGATTGCCCCCCTCGCCATAACATAACACATTTGCAATTATATTAGTTATTGAACCCTTCGAAAAAGTTATTTTTAAACCAGCTAGTTTTTGACTAAACAATTACTGACCCTAGTTCAGACTCCAGATGCGACAGGGTCTGAGACATAAAATTCTCAAGATTTAGAATACGAGTGGATGAGATTATTAAACGTCCAGCCAAACTGCATAACTTGGACGCAACACAAAGGTGGATTTAGACCAAACGAGCGAATGCTCATTTTACTTATTCCCCTCTCTACGAAATCAGCGAATTTCGACGAATCACGTTTTGAGTAAACGAACGAGTTTCGTAGAGTGGGTGATAGAATGAGCATTCGATCGTTTGGTCTAAATCCACCTTTATACATCATAAAATACCTCACACGTTAAAACTCGTCAAGAGATAAAAGCCTCGGGATATGTCAGATAAATAAACTTTTATTCGAAGAATAACGCTTACTCACGGATAAATAACGTCAAAACTCCGTAGTAATTTGACTTCGAATAAAAACGTAACTCTGTCTATCTGTTCCGCTTTCACGCCTAAACTACTGCAATGATTTTCATGGAATTTGGCTGAGAAAGGAAGGACATACTTACGATATTCTACGAAGTTGCGAGCAACATCTAGCATAGACATAAACCTATACATAGTGTACATAAACATACGACAGTTGGTATCGTATGAATAGTTAATAGCCGACAATAAAGACAAGTTACACATTGATTAATAGTAAGGGTCACGGTCCATACAAAGTTGAGAAAAATTGTGCGCTGCGAGTTACAGTTTTGTAATTTTAACCAGAGCTAGAGGGTATCAAAATAGTTGTTTTTAGATGTGGAGGGAAAACCAATTCCCCCCCTGAGCGCGGGGGGAGGGGGGTGAATGTGCATGCGAAGGGTTGCGTTTAATATTTTTTTACTAATTAATAAGGCCGACTATGCATTGTTTGGTATAATTTTCGTGTAAAACGGACCTGGAAAATCCATTTTTTATCATAAACATGAGCAATTTCATATAAAAATGTAGATTTTTTGGAGTAAAAGTAAAAAGTTACCGTTTTTATTTTAATTTAAACGTCATATAAGTATTAAAAAACAAACTAATCCAATTAAAAAAAATTGTGTAATATAGCATATTTATTGCAGTTTTTAAAAATATACACATTTTGTAGTCTTTCATACAAAAATTCACTGAAAAAAAAATTTACCTGACGCGTACCTCCAACAAAAACAGCCGCGTAATCTCAATAAAGAGACTTTTGTGCCGGCAACTGCTCATAGATTATACATATTTTTGTACTTGCATATTATTGTTCATATTACAATTGTAAATATTTATTGATATGAAAGTAAATTGAATATTTTCTGATCTTCTTTTTTTAAATAACCTAGGATTATTAAGAATTTTATTTGATCAGATTCTATTTTTAGATTTTATCGATTCACCGCGTGTATATTAAATATCTGGTCTATCTGATCACATGTATGATATATAGTATCTGATCATATGAATCGGAATGGGTAATCATTTTTACAAAGTGTCATTAGGTAATGATCTCATTACCAAAGACGATAAAGGTAATTTTCACTAACCGGGACTAAACAACTAACCCAGTTCACCCACGTTAAAAGTTTATATCATATGGAATTTGACAATCAATTGTTAAACGTTTACTTCATAAATCATCATTATTACCATATCAGCCGAAAGACGTCCACTACTGAACATATAGGCCTCCCCAAAGATTGCCACAATGACCGGTGCTGCGCCACTCGCATCCAGCGTACTCCTGAGACCTTCACCTTGTGGGGAGCCTACCCACGCTGTGCCTTCCACCTGCGAGGCCGCCGCATTGGCCATCGGTTCTACGTGCAATGTGCCCCGCCCACTGCCACTTTAGTTTAGTGATTCGGAGAGCTATGGAGCTATACTTTGGTTCTGCTGCGGATCGTCCCATTTCTAATACGACCTCGCAGAGATTCCCACCATAGCCCTCTCCATTGCCCTGTGGGTGACTTTAAGCTTTCTTATGAGGCCCATTCTAAGCGACAACGTTTCAGTACCGTATGTCATCATCATCACTCTTGTAAATCTTTGATCAGTGTGTGTTGCCACACTGATCAAATACTTTTGTCTTCAAGAACTGCGGAATATTGGACGAAAAGATGTGTCGTAGCTTCCCAAACGCTGCCCAACCTAGTCGGATTCGATGATTGACCTCTTACTCAAAGTTGGACCTACCTAACTGGGTAGCTTGTCCTAGGTATATTATAGTCCTCTACACCTTCGAGTTTAGTCTCCGATTGTAACGGGAGTTTTCGTCTTATCCATGTTCATCCTAAGACGAACTTGCTCGAAGACGCTACTGAGGTCAGCGAGCATCGTACTGAAATCTTCCAAGGTTTCAGCCAAGACCACCGTATCATCAGCGAATCGAAGGTGAGTGAGGTACCTACTCGCTGTTTATGTTGATACTCACCTTTTCCGTCCAGTCTTAAAGACAACTTCCAGTGCAGCGGTAAACAGATAAGGGGAGATGACGCCTCCTGCCTGACTCCCCGCTGCAGTATAATATGCTTCAAGCTTTGGTATTGGAGTCGGATTGACATAGTGGCGCTTTCGTACAAACACCTCAACATTTCGAAATAGCGGTAGTCTACTTGGTATCGTTAAAGAGACTGCAGTACGCCCAGAGTTTCGATCAAATCGAAGGCCTTGGGGGTTACCATGACGTACTAATGCGATTCAGTTTAGGTTCTGGGAAAGGGGCAGTGATACACGACTCGTATAGCCATGTCCCTTTCTCTCGACCTAAATTAAACTGCATTAGGACGTCATGGAAACCCCCCTTATCGTAGTCCACAAACGCTAAACAGAGGGGCAGGTTATACTTATTCCTCGGTCTTCTGTATAATATTTACGAAACGCCAATTCGGAAACCGGCTTGTTCGGGAGGCTGGAAGTCATCAAGCCTGTATGCAAGACGATTCGTAATGACTGTTGAAAACATCTTATAAATATGGCTCGGAAGTGAGATGGATCGGTAGTTCTTCAATAAGGCGTTGTCACCTTTTTTCAAGAACAGTACCACCACTCTTCTGTTTCATGCCTAAGGCGTTCCCCCTTCCGGAGTTGAACAACTTCTGAAGGGCCATAAGGATTGGTTTACCACCTGGCTTCAGATGCTCAGCTATAATTCCGTCTTCCCCAACGCCCTGTTATTTTTGAGCTGTTCAAGAGCCATTCTAATATCACATAGGCTGATGTCTCGGATATCCTCTGTATAGAGACGGGTCAGTCACTTACTTCATAAGAAATTTATCAATTATCAAATTCCGTGTGAAATAAACGTTTAACCCGGGGTACTTAGTTAACCCAGGTTGATGCAATTTGCCCTAACAGACATTATGGAGTATTTTGTTTACGCAAAATCGCTAAATTCCCGCAGTAGAAACGTACTGTCAACAATAAGTCAAAGCAACGTCCCTTTTTTATTCGAGGTACGCGACAGGTGCAATTTTTTTACAACTTATTTTTGCATGGAAAGTTCCAAAAAGTATATATTTTTAGAAACTAGAATAAATACGCTATCTTGTAGTATTTTTTTTATTTTCATATATTCATTTTGTAATACTTATATAACGCAACAATGAAAATAAAAACGGTGATTATTTTACCTTTATACCAATAATTATTTTTTTATGTATGAAAATCCTCATGTTTATTATCAAAACTGAATTCCCCGTGTCTGTTTTATATGAAAATGATACCAAACAATGAATAGTAGGCCTCAATATTAGACGAAAAATTTTTAAACATAACCCTTCCGTTTGCATATTCACCCCCCTCCCCCCTCGTTCAGGGGGGGAATTGGTTTTCCCTCCACATCCAAAAATATTTATTTTTACACCCTCTAGCTCTGGTAAAAATTACAGAACTGTAACTCACAGCGCACAATTTTTTCCATTTGGACCTCTACTATAATGATTGTTTCAGCTCTATTAATTATGTTAGTACAATCATGGTCTTATCAGGTGAACATCGTTTTTTAATATTTCGCTTTCCTGTACAATTACATTGATCGCGTGTTCGTTTGATGGCAAGGCCTGTAATTTCGCTAAGCACAAAAATTGCACACAACTTTGTTGTGCATTTAGAAAGGCTGTAACAGCCCAAGATGTATAAACATTGTTATAACATGTTTCACGAGAGTGTAAGTTTACTTTGTTTTTCTGGCATTGGACGTCTGTCCGTAACGGACGATATAATGTTAATTAATATCAAGGAGCAATTATAAAACGGTTAGCATTAACAAGGCACTCTTAATGATTATCGCCGGAATCTGAGGATGGCGGGTTTTACTGCGCTTCCGGCCCGTCGTAAACTTAACTGCAGCTATTGTCAGAACGCATTCGCCCTCGTAAATCTACGAACATGCTCATATTTGATGGTGTGACTTAAATACAAACGATCTGATAAAAACACATCGTTAAAATGGCTAGCTGGCATTATAGTTGCCACTCGATCTCATGAATAAGGTGGTCCATGGAACGGGTCAAACCACCTATAGAATAGGTCCACTAGGAGTAATATTTATGTAGGAGTAACATTTCTTTTATTCGAATCCTAATCTATAAAATGTTCATACTAATAATAGCCTTAAAACATAAGGGTTAAACTACATTACAAACAATATCGGAAAGATGTAGTCAGTCGTATAGCAGAACCTACTACTCGTACCATTATCTCCTTTAGATCTATCTGCTGTCATATATGAAGATACCTTCACATGTTTATGTTATAGGTAACTAGTACTAAGCTAAAAGTAAGCTCTCAACAATGAAGGTATAATAAATAAGCACAGCGGCCCCATCGCGAAAATCGAAATTCGTAAATTTCGAGGATTTGTCTCTCTCACTCTAATGACGCCTTCGTTGAGTAACAGAGTAAAATCCTCGAAATTTACGAATTTTGATTTTCGCGGTAGTAGGCCAGGCATTAATCGGTTTGCGATAAGACCAAAATTCTTGCACCTCATATCTAATTTCTATAGAGATTGCACCGAATGTGGAGGCCCGCGGGTGTCGATGGGCGGGCGGCATCATCACCGCCCGCCCAATTGTCGCCTGTCGACGTCACGTGACCCGCGGCTGATCGATAGCGACTTCTACTGCCAATACTGCCAGCCTTTCCATAAATAGGTACAGTCAAATTAACGAGCACATGGTATTTATTACATTCACAACTCTACAGGAATCCTACACTTGAATGATATCTTCGCCTATAGTAAACCCAATTGCTAGTGCTAACGTTGTTTAGAAACTAAGAAATAGAAGTAGAGGTTTTAATATTTTTTTATCTTCAAACAATAGGTGTAACAAATGGTGGTGTTCCATTTAAATCGTACATACTTAGTAGTACGTTGAGTAGGAAAATGTAAGATTTTTTTTTCAAGTAAGTCGTTTCAAGTAGTTATTGTTTTGTATTGAGGGGAATACAAAATCCAAATTCATACTTTTTTTCTAATACGATACCTATTGGATATTGCATATATATCAGATACATAAGTCTGTATAAGCAGTTATTCATAAGTTTTGTTGTTGTTGTTGTATTCTGGCCATTTTTCCGCAACTCGACATCAAACGTGCCTATTTTGCGTGGTCCCAACGCTGGCCTAGTACTTGTTGGGGACTTCACATACACCCTTGAATTTCCTTGCAGGTGCATGCAGGTTTCCTCACGATGTTTTCCTTCACCGCAAAGCACTAGTGAATATCAAATGATATTTCGTACATAAGTTTTGAAAAACTCATTGGTACGAGCCGGGGATCGAACTCACGACCGCTGCGTAGCAGCCGTGCGTTTTACCGCTAGGCCACAAGCGCTTAAGTTTTATAAAATGCGATTCCTCTAAAAACCTCCGAGCTTCAAAGGTCGGTGCTCAAGCTTCGGTCACATAATTTCATAAGCCCACATTCCTGTTAAAAATCTACAATAAGTATGTTTTACGTCTCAGTAACATAAATTGCACTTTTGAAACGTTGGTAGGTATGTGTATGTGCTCATTGGGCCCCGCAAGTACCACTCAATAACGGGACTAGAGCAAGAAAAGAAAGAGGAAAAACGATGCTAATACATGTAAAGACGATTTTATACGGTCGTAATCTCAACTTTCCTCTTGTAAAATGTTAACAAAAAGTTTACGACTGCAAGAACATTATAGGCATTGCCAGCATTTTGAACTCATCTTTTATTTATCGTTATTTGATTAGCTATGTATCGCTAACACGCTCACACATTGCTAAACAATCGTAAACCGGAAAAAAGCACACAAACAAGGTGGGAAATTAATATAATAATATCTGTTTTTACACGCGATTTAAACTGCAATGACTGTCGATCGCGCGATAAATCATACGTCGATATACAATTAAACCATTTCTCATGCTCATGATGTATTCGCGTGTCACGGCATATCCATGCATATATTCCCGTTTCGTGCATGAGGCTGGGCATTTTTTTTTTTTTTTTTTTTTAATATACCACGTCGGTGGCAAACAAGCATACGGCCCGCCTGATGGAAAGCAGTCACCGTAGCCTATGGGCGCCTGCAACCTCAGGGTGTCACATGCGCGTTGCCGACCCAATAAAAATAACGTTGGCACAACAAATAAGTGGCTCCAGTCCACCTGATCGTAAGTGAAAAGTAGAGCCCAAATCGCGGCGGCAACGAACAGGAGACAATTAGTAACGTACGTCAATTACATATGAATGGTAGGTGATGCAGCAATTCGTGGCGGGCGGGCTAGAACCGGAGACACGGTGTCGCCACTACAGATTGAAGAGGCAGGGCATTACACCTTACCTACTACTTGACAGGAACGCCGATTAGAAATATCTGCATGGGTATATATACGTGTCTTACATAATGCGACATCTCTGTCGTCAAAGACTGATTCAGGAACGTGTAATAGACCTTTTAGGTAAGTGCCTAAATAACTACGAGCACTAACATACTATTAATAGTATTAATATCACTAGCTAAAAAGCGGCCAAGAACATGTCGGGCCGTGCTCAGCGTAGGATTCCTTAGTTATTCAAAAACGGCTGGGCCGATTACGTTCGGGATAGTTTTATTTTATAAACTAAGTAGGTAGTATTCTATAATTATATATGTTATGTATTCTATATATAATTCTATCTAAGTCCACTATCCATGATTTTATCTTGTTTTTTGCACCCACGGATCAAAAGCTAGGGGGGGGGGAGTATTTTTTTTTAATTCATTCTGAGCGGTTTATTCAGTTATGGCACTAACGACCAAGGAGCTATGCTGCGGACAACAGACAGGCGGGCATGGCGAAACTATAAGGGTTCCTAGTTTACTAAGGAACCCTAAAACATCATTTAACCTGGGCTGTTTAAAGTGGGGGGGAATCTAGAAAAGGAAGCCTGGGCCACAACACAAGATGAGATATTTAAGTGAGACAGAAGCAAATTTGAAAGAATAATCCGAATAAATATTAACTGCTGCCGACCCCTACGGGAAGCCACTCGCCAAGTTTCAATGGTAAGACCTAGTGATGTGAAACACTAGGAAAATATTCCCGCGAATGCACACAGTACAGCTAATCGCGCTGTCCGCGGCGATTATCGCGCGGCTAACATCCGTCCGACCAGACATGCGTCGTCCGTACGTGATAGGTCTCCGTGCACGTCTATAATTATCACGATATCGCTGCTATGGTAATATATTTATATAAATTTCTGTACCTAACATTAGCACTTAATATCGGATATGTTGTAGCTGATAAAACAAATTAGAACTCTACAGAATTAATATTAAAAGTAGGTTACGTGGAAAATAGCTTTGCAATGCTTACTCATCGTGCTAGGCAAACAAATCATCCACGTGGCAAAAACAAATAGGTTTCTCTGTGTATATGCATATTCATTACCATTTATATTACAACAAATTTAAAAAATTGAATATGTTATATGTCTGGTGTCCGTCTAGATGAGTTTTTAGTATTATATAAGCGTAAACAAAATAAGCCAACATTTACTTCTAAAACAAATAAGCTTAGAAATGGGAGATAATGTTCTGTCATTATCCAGTGTTCATTATAACTGGCAACATCTCGGAGGCGAGATTACCCGTCGTAATTAACTGTTTTACACGCTCCTAATGGCTTCATTTCGCTAATGACCGTCTCATCTCGTCCTTTTGGTATCGCAGGCCCGCCTACCCCGCGAGTTAATTTATTCTATACTTTGATAAAAATTAAGAAAATATTTCAAAAATGTATATAAATCTTTTTAAAATGTTAAGCAATTGCTTCTCAACGTTAAGATGTTAAAATAACGAAAAATATGGTTACAAGTATAAATGAACATATTACAAATTATTTCATTATCATGGTATTACAGGATACATATCTGTAATACCTATTTATCGTCTATACACGAAGTATTGATAGGTGAATTTGCTCGACACAAACGTGTACAGTTGTGATTTTGTTACTAAGAGCAATATTATTATTAAACCTTATTTCATTAGTCCACGTAATGAATTGCGATCCAATAAAGATTACATTTGTGTCGAATGCGAGGCAAAAAGCCGGAGCTGTCGGCGGGCCTGCAATTATCGCATCAGCGTAACATAATGGCGTCGGAGATATCGTGCACAATTATTACTGCATTAGCGCACTCGGACCGTTGCAACCTGGGTTAGTGGTGTGACGTTCCCGGAATATTCCCTTCGG
Source organism: Thaumatotibia leucotreta (assembly GCA_025490895.1). NCBI lineage: Eukaryota > Metazoa > Arthropoda > Insecta > Lepidoptera > Tortricidae > Thaumatotibia > Thaumatotibia leucotreta. Next base: position 63,537 of record JALPQI010006079.1, read on the forward strand.
GAATATTGAAAACAAAAACATAGCAAAGCTCATATTTATGGTTATGTATGGAGTTCCGATTAAAGGGTTTAGCAGCCTCACCGAACAAGTGGTGCCTTTCCCCACGGATGAGGTCAATATTTTAGGTGGTGTACTAGCAGGACCTAAGAATACTCCATGCTTAATATCAGCTCTAGATCTTCTTTTGTTTCAGAGTTATTCAAGATAATGTAAAATATACAGGGTGCCGTTGAAAGTGGCATATTTCGTAAACTGTTCAAGTTAGATCAACCAAACAAAATTGTGTTTGATAACAATAAAATAAACTACAAAATGCATATTTGTAACCTGCATCTTGTCCTTATTTTTCATAATAAAAAAAGGTTTCTTGTTTTTTTTCCATATTTTTTTTTATTTCACGCGGAGGTACACCTACAAAAAAAAATATGCATACATAGCCACTAATGTCCACTGTATACATAAATAAAAATATTTCCGTAAATCATCGTGCGTCATGCCAAAAAAAATTTTTTTTCAAAAGTAGTCGTTACTGGCATACAAATAAAGTACCAGTGCAGTGTGAACATAAGTTAGTGTGTAGGTATACAATCTCTCGACACTTACCGCACAAAATATCATTGACGTAAATTGACTTATTAGTACATTTGCTTTATAAAAGAGAGATAAACATTTGACACATAGTATTGTTTTCTACATTTGATTTGTTGCATTTTCTGTAGGAAAATGGAAAAAATTAAGTGTAAGTCTTGTGAAAAAACGTTAAAAAATATATGTGAAAAAAAAGAGAAAATGCATACAAACTGGACAAGAGGCTGATTTATACAGGGTGTGGCCTCTAACAGGAGCAAAAAATCAAATGGAAGACTCCTCTGACTGCCTCTAGTTATTCGCAAAAGGTCCCAGTGTTTTAAAGTTATCCATTAAGGAGAAACAGTATGTTAATGTTACGACCTATGAGTGATGTATCTAGGTATCACAACATTGTACCTTATTAATGATTAAACATATTGGTAGTTCAGTGGACATAAAACTAAATGAGCTAAAAAGTTTTTTTGAAGTCATGGTTTTTTAACTGGTTTAGCAAAAAAAATTTTTTTTTTTTGTATTACACCGATTTAACTTTTTTGGTATAAGTCAATTTACGTCAATGATAGTTTGTGCGGTAAGTGTCGAGAGATTGTATACCTACACACTAACTTATGTTCACACTGCACTGGTACTTTATTTGTATGCCAGTAACGACTACTTCTAAAAAATTTTTTTTTTTAGCATGACGCACGATGATTTACGGAAATATTTTTATTTATGTATACAGTGGACATTAGTGGCTATGTATGCATATTTTTTTTGTAGGTGTACCTCCGCGTGAAATAAAAAAAAATATGGAAAAAAAAACAAGAAACCTTTTTTTATTATGAAAAATAAGGACAAGATGCAGGTTAAAAATATGCGTTTTGTAGTTTATTTTATTGTTATCAAACACAATTTTGTTTGGTTGATCTAACTTGAACAGTTTACGAAATATGCCACTTTCAACGGCACCCTGTATATTTTACATTATCTTGAATAACTCTGAAACAAAAGAAGATCTAGAGCTGATATTAAGCATGGAGTATTCTTAGGTCCTGCTAGTACACCACCTAAGATATTGACCTCATCCGTGGGGAAAGGCACCTCTTGTTCGGTAAGGCTGCTAAACCCTTTACGAAATATAGATAGATAAAACTTTGAAATACAAAGAATTTCCCTTGTTTTCTATTTGTTCCCCAGAATTTCCGCGAACAATAAAATAAGTAATATTAAAAATATAATTTCCCATTCCCGGTATATTTTCGTAGCTATCAAAAAAGTTCATCATCATTCTCAGCCGATAGACGTCCGTCCACAGCTGGAAATAAGCTTCCCCCAGTAGGGAGTTACTGTAGGTACTAATCGCTACGATTGGCAAGCGGGTTCACGATTGCAGTCATATGAGTATACTGTACACCACACCGTATTTTAAAGAATGCTGCTGTCCATCTACCGGTGGTCTTGGGCTGAGTTCAAGGGCATAGCCAGGTCTATAAAATAAAGTTACACAACTAAAAAACATCTTAAGATTTTATCTAAGATTTATCAATTGAATTTTTTATGTACGTTCCCTACATACAGTACTTAGACAGGTATTAGTTTTCCACGTAACTATCTTGAAAATTATTCCCGGACCTGTGCCGATTATCATTAGGAGCGATATTATTATGTTCGGCCCATCACTAGTAGTCGCGTACCTACGAGCTACGATAGCAAAACCCTCCTGTACCTTATTACAGTATAGCAAAAGCAAGTTCCGTGGAATCTCCAAAGGTCCAAGCAACTATAAAATTGTACCTTTCGCCTTATTACAAAGGGATACGGTGCAGTTTAGCCTTTGAGGATGATCGTGCGCGTTGAACGCGCGACACGCCGAGCGCGATGGACAAATTGCTACTTGCGGCGGACGATCGCAGCACGTTAATCAACCTGTGACAACCCGAACACAACCGTGCTATTTGACGGAGCTCACTCGCAATTACGGACCAGTGGTTCCACTGACGAGACGAGGCAATGCGTAAGTTGTTCCAGTGTAACGCGACTTTAAGATCCATAATAAACTTTAGAAATCTGAGAGCGCTTTTAAATTGGTAATCAGTTGCGATCTCTGTGTTGCGATTGTAATAATGGA